>JANAVB010000884.1:0-125000 GCA_029216955.1 Iris pallida
CGCATGGTTGTCCCTGTTGACCCCGCTCGTGCCCTTTGGCGCGCTGCGACCATTCCCGAGCGCATCTCTTGGCGCTGCTTACTCGGGCCCCTTGCCTGGCATACCCTATGCCATGGCTTTTCCTGGCCCTTGGTGTTTCCCTTGGTCCTCGGTTTCTCTTTGCTAATTTTGTTTTCTGAGATCTTGATGCCCACAGCACGACTTGACTTAACCCGACACGTCTTGACACGATTTTCTGTGTTTTTAATTTATGGCTAGCATTCTCTGATCTTGGCAGTAACTCGATGTGGTACATTTGTAACTTGTGGCTTTTAACTTGTAACCTGCAACCTGTAATTAATCCCCTGTAACTTGATATCTTGATAGTGGCCGCCGTGGCGTACTCTTGACTTGACTTGACTTGACTTAACTTGATAACTGGTCGTATATGACTTGTCCTGACACCGTGGGTGTTCTTTTGTTGTTTGTGCAATCCACTTGTTTTGTCTTGCATCATGTCTAGGACGTGACTCCCTGGGTACCACGGACAGGGACTCGTGCTAAATCGGATTAGGCTAATGGTTAGATCAAACTAGAACATGGAGAATTTCCAGTCACAGACGATCTCGTTATCTGGGTGCTTTAAATGGACTTGTAGCCTGCCGACAAGTAGGGCACATTTCCAGCACACTGTCATGTGTTGTACTCTCTAAGTAACCTAAGGGTATATCGTCTCCAGGGCGATGTACCCAACCATACTCTCAACCCACGGAAGGATAACTGGATAGTCTGCAGGGCTTGGGACTAGAAATTTCTCGTTTGCATCGTGTTAGTAATTAGGCTGGTGATAACCCTAGTTAGTTAAGTAGTAAGCCGTAGTAATTGCTTGGCCGTTTGTGAATGGATGGTGTCCAGCCTTGTCTAAGTCTCGTCTAGTCCCTGTACCTGGTACCCCTGATCATGATTGTTTTTACTTATCTTTAACAATAAATGGGTAGAGACAAAGTGCTATTCAGGCGAAGGGTTACGACCCTGGTCCTTGTTTGGTTTAAGGGTTGTAACCTGGCTCCCGGAATGGTCTACGTCCCTAGTCGTTTATTGTCCTGTTGTACTCTTTATTACTTGTACTTTTCTTCTATTTCTTATGCTCTGATATGCTGGCTTTTATTCTTATTTCGTGGCCTCCTTTGTGGCACTTGCTCTTTCTGGGGTTTGACCCAACTGGTTTTGTGTGGCCAGATTTCAGGAGCAGCATCCGAGGATCTACCGAACCTCCAGCCCAATGGTGGCAACTAGAAGGAACCCGGGCTACGAGTGGGTTTTCCTATTTTGTTTTATCCACTACATTGTAAATTCATTCTTTTGAGGCGTTTAGCCGACGAGCACCTGTTAGCTCGATGCATCTTTACTTACTGTCTGTCTACGGGCTGTAACATGATTAACAAATCCTAGGGTTGATCATGTATGACTTAACTCTTGCTAGTCCTCGTATTTTGTATGACTAGCTTCATGATCAACTGAATATATAATATTTGGGATGCCTTTTATTGTATATTTGGTGGTCTAACATCTTGTAATTATATTACTTGCTTGAGATTGAGACAATAGGCTTGACCTTAAGAGACCGTTGGCTTGTAGTAAACCCTCATATCTAGACAGCCGTGACCGTATAGCGAGGTGGATTCCATTTCAATATACGTAGCTGGCTATGTTCGTCCCCGCTCTCCAGCATTCTGGTTCTGGGGCATCACATGGTTTAAGTGGTGGCCCATGCAGGTCTTGTCAATCAAGAAATGTGAGGGTTTACCAATAGATGTCTCAATCAGCACTCGCCCATGATCTCTGCTCGTATCCTCGAATTCCCTGGAATCTTGACCTGATCATATGCATATATCCTTGTTCTATCCTGGTCCTTCCTTATTGTTCCCTATGTCGTCTTCTTCAGCGGCATGGCTCCTGGACCCACCAATCAGCCTGAAGAAGCTCAGCATAAACCCCAACAATAAGAGGATCAGACATAAGACTCAGGAGCGGCCTCCCGAGTTATGCTTTCCGGAGGCCCAGGAACCTCCAGTTCAGATAGCTCCGCCCGTCCAACCGGCTAGACAAGATGAGGGACCTTTGGTAGGGCTTATCAGAGAACTCCTCGCATCCCAAGATCGTCGGGGCGACGCCCTGGACCAGACAGTACAAGATGCCTTGAACAGAGGCGGTCATCAAGGGAACCAGGCGGCAAACACCTTCAAGCGATTGAACCCTTCGTTCTTCGACGGCAGCGAGGATGCGATTGCCGTGGACGCTTGGCTTAAGGATACCGAGGTGGTTCTGGAAGCAGCTAGGACACCTGAGAATGAGAAGGTGGCGGTGGTACGCCTGCAGTTGCTGGACTTGGCTCGCAGTTGGTGGGCGGTGCAGGCCGTGGGATTAGCGGTGCCGGTCACTTGGGCGGTGTTTAGAGAAAGATTCCAGACGAAGTATTTTGATGCTGTAGCTCGGTACGACCTACAGACGAGATTTACCAACTTGAAGCAAGGAGGCAGAACGGTCGACGGTTATGCATCTGAGTTTTCTAGACTCAGTAGGTTTGCCCCACCTTGGTGGCGACCGAGTTTGGTAGGGCCCAGCAGTTCCAGCAGGGACTGCATTTGGAGATCTTGTTTGCAGTTGAGCAGTTAGAGTACCAGACGTTTGATGCAGTATTGAGAGCAGCTAGGAGGCATGAGTACACCTCTCAGAGGATCGTGGATAGGACCGGAGATAGGAAGTGATCCCACAACCAGATGCACCAATCATCTGCTCCAGTCCCGACAGCAAGAGGTTTGACCATTGGAACTCCGAGACGGGCGGCCTTAGTAACGTCGGTTCAGCATTCAACCCCGACGTACCCACAGCAGCAGAAGCAGAAGCAGACTTCCACGAGAGGATGTTCTCATTGCGGAAAGCCAGGGCACGTGGTGGCAGATTGTCGCAGGGGCACAGGGATTGTGCCTGGCTTGTAGAGCGATAGATCACAAGATAGGAGCCTGTCCCGAATAGGGGTAGTTCATCCTCTTCCAACCTAACCAGTCCATCGGTTAGGGGACCAGCACCTATGCAGCAGCAGTAGTACCCGAGGCCCTTATTGCCTCAGGCCCAGATATTTTATCAGCAGAACCAACAGCAGTACACCCAAGCCCAAGTGCAGAGTAGGCAGAGAGGTTTTCAGCAGAGGGGACCCTGCAGCCAGATGACAAGGTCAGGCAATGATGATGACTATGGAAGAAGAGGTTGCACCAGGTGAGGTAGTGGCAAGTACTATTCTCGTCAACTCCTCTCCAGCATCGGTATTATTTGATTCTGGTGCATCACATTCATTCATGTCTGTACGATTTATGACACGGATAGGATTGGAGCCCGAGTCATTATCAGTAAGGCTCAATATACTTACTGGTAATGGTCTTGTGGGAGTAGATCGAGTATTTTTCTCGTGTCGGATCGTAGTTAGCGGTAGAGAGTTTTCCCGCTAGATTCATAGAGTTTCCTATGGCAGACTATGATGTAGTCTTAGGCATGGATTGGTTGAGAACCAGTATCCTAGGATAGACTGCCACATTAGCAGGGATATCTTTAGTATTCCAGGCGAGCCATAGTTCTCATTTTTCAGAGGCGTAGTGGAGCCATCTTCCCCAGTATTGCGGACTGGCAGTAGCAGCAGTACAGTTACCCAGGATAGTTGAAGAGTTTCCAGATGTCTTCCCAGAAGAACTTCCAGGGATGCCGCCAGAACGGAAGATTGAGTTCACTATAGACTTGATCCCGGGGACAGCACCAGTATCAGAGCGAGTCTACAGGATGGCGCCTTCAGAGTTGGAGATTTTGTACAAGATGATTGAAGAACTCAGGACCAAGGGATTCATTCGTGCAAGTGGATCATCTTGGGGAGCCCCGATGCTTCTTGTGAAAAAGAAGGATGGTACGTCCAGGTTATGTGTAGATTATCGTACCTTGAACTCAGTGACAATCAAGAATAGATACCCTCTTCCGAAGATAGATGACTTGTTTGATCAACTCAAAGGGGCTTCAGTGTTCTCGAAGATAGACTTGCGGTCAGGATACCACCAGATCAGAGTCATAGAGCAGGACATCCCGAAGACAGCATTTAGATCGAGGTATGGGCATTGAGAGTTCCTTGTTATGCCCTTTGGAGCGACCAATGCGCCGGTCGTATTCTTGGACCTCATGAATCGCATTTTCATACCTTACTTGGATCAGTTCGTGATCGTGTTCCTAGATGATATCCTGGTCTATAGCAAGAGCGAAGCAGAGCATGAGCAGCATCTCAAAATTGTCCTTCAGATGCTTAGAGAGCATCAGTTGTACGCCAAGTTTAGTAAATACGAGTTCTGGCTCGATCGTATTTCGTACTTGGGTCACATCATTACTCGAGGAGGAGTAGAAGTGGATCCCCAGAAGATTGTGGCTATCGAGACATGGCCAGTACCTAGCAAAGTGGTAGAGGTTCGCAGCTTCCTTTGATTAGCCGGCTACTACCGGCGATTCGTTTCAGATTTTGCAAGGATTTCAGCGCCGATGACCCAGTTGACCCACAAGGATGTGCAGTTTGCTTGGACAGCAGAGTGTCAGAATCATTTGAAAAGTTGAAGCGAGGTTTGATAATGGCTCCCATTCTTACACTTCCAGATGGGACCGGAGGATTCACAGTTTATTGCGACGCTTCAGGCAGAGGATTGGGGTGTGTCTTGATGCAGCATGGGAAGGTAATATCTTATGCATCACGTTAACTTCGTGATCATAAGAAGAATTACCCGACCCACGACTTGGAACTGGCAAGCAGTAGTGTTTGCACTTAAGCTTTGGCGGCACTACTTGTACGGAGATAGAGTGGAGATATTCACTGATCACAAGAGCCTGAAGTATGTTTTCACCCAGAAGGACCTTAATATGCGGCAGAGAAGAATGGCTCGAGCTACTGGTGGACTACGATGTGGACTTGCAGTATCACCCAGGGAAGGCCAATGTTGTAGCAGATGCATTGAGCAGGAGAGCCGGAGTTTATTTCCTAACGGCACAACCAGAATTATTGGCAGACCTTCAGAAGATGGGAATTGAAGTGGTTCTTCCTACCAATATGGCGTTGATGGCCAGTCTACAGGTTCAGTCCAGCATAGTTGAGAGGATCCGGAGAGCACTGTCAGCAGATTCCAAGCTTCAGCGACTCAGAGCAGAGTGTGAGGCAGGAAGAAGGCCAGAGTTATGTATCCATGAAAATGGTACATTTCGATACGGCATTCGTCTTTGTGTACCCAGTGGAGATATCAGACAGGAGGTCATAGCAGAAGCTCACAGTTCACAGTATTCTATTCATCCCGGTGGCACGAAGATGTACCGTGATATTCGTCAGCATTTCTGGTGGAATAGCATAAAGATGGAGATAACCCGGTTTGTTTCTCAGTATTTAGTCTGCCAGCAGGTTAAAGCTGAACATCAGAGGCCCGCTGGACTTCTTCAGCCATTGTCGATTCCAGAATGGAAGTGGGAGCATGTGACCATAGATTTTATGACTGGATTGCCTAGATCCCCAGCTGTTCGAGATGCTATTTGGATTATAGTTGACAGGCTCACGAAGGTGGCTTATTTTCTCCCATTCAAAGTTGGTCAGTCTACGATCCAGTTGGTAGAGATGTACCTCAGGCAGATTGTCAGGCTTCATGGGGTGCCGGTCAGTATCACCTCGGACAGGGATTCAAGATTCACATCACACTTTTGGCGTAGCCTGCAAGAGAGTTTGGAAACTCACCTTCAGTTTAGCTCAGCTTATCATCCGCAGACAGACGGCCAGTCAAAACACACAATCCAGACACTTGAAGATATGTTGAGGTCTTGTACCCTTGACTACGGTGGTTCATGGAAGGATCACCTGCACCTGGTAGAATTCTCGTACAATAATAGTTTCCAGGCCAGTATTCAGATAGCCCCGTTCGAGGTACTGTATGGCAGGAAGTGCAGATCCCCGTTAGCCTGGAACGATGTTGGAGAGAGGCAAATGCTTGGTCCAGAAATGATTGCCCAGACAGTTGAAGTGGTCAGAAGTATCAGAGATTGCCTTCGAGTGGCCCAAGATCGCCAGCGCCATTGGGCCGATGCTCATCAACGTCCTTTAGAGTTTGCTATCGGTGACCATGTATTCCTTAGGATCTCGCCTAACCGCGGCAGTCATTCGCTTTGGCGTACGGGGAAAGCTTAGTCCTGGGTATATAGGGCCATTCGATATCCTTGAGCGAGTAGGAAATGTATCCTATCGTCTTGCTCTTTCGCCGTCGCTAAGAGAGGTGCATGATGTATTCCATGTGTCCCAATTACGACAGTACATCCCGGACCCGAGCCATATCCTGGACCATTCAGAATTGGTTGTTGGTACCAACCTTTCGTATGAGAAGAGGCCCGTGTCTATATTGGACCGGAGAGAAAAGATACTCAAGAACAAGACTATTAGCTTAGTCCGTGTTGCTTGGGGTCATAATTCTCTAGATAAGTCAACGTGGGAGCGTGAGGACGACATCCGATCGCGATATCCTGACTTGTTTGACTCGTAAGGTATAATGTCTTCTTTATGGCTTATGCTTTCGTCCCTTGTTTGCATAGCGTGATTGTTTGATTGTTTGCTTAGTGTAGCTTATTTGTGAATAGTATAGCGGGCTCTTACATCTCTAAGCATCTTGATTCAAATTCCGAGGACAGAATTCTTTTAAGGTGGGTAGAGTTGTCACCCTCATTTCCGTATTTTCTATTTATATTCGTAGTTGGATTTTGGCATGTATTTTATTTTTCTCGACTTACGGAATTTTGGGTTTTCTCAGTATTTTGGGTTTTGGCTCGGCTCGATTTTAGTTGGGTTGGTTTGATTTCAAACCCAATGGAACACCTTAACCTATACTCCACCCCCATTCCACCACAACCCACCCTCATTAAAATCCCCACCTACCATTCTCTCTCCTTATTACTTCCCTCATTAAATTTCTAACTCCTTCTTCTTTCTTCTTCCACACAACACCCCACCCATAGGCAAGTGTATCTTGCCACCACATGAAGACCAAATTTTATTTGCCTAATAGCTTAATTAGATGATTTGGAACAATATTAGAATTTGACATTTTTGGATTTGGAGCTTGGATTCTCCTAGATCTAAGTTTTACTATTTTCAGAATTTCTTGGGTTTGATCTACCAAACTTGGATTTTTGCTTGTTTTGATGCTTCTATGTTGTAGAGAATCAAATTTTACACAAGTTAGACTCTTGAAATTTTGGATTTCGTATTTTATGGACTAAGTTGTGAAGTTCCAAAGTTTTGAGGCCAATTGTGTTCTTCCTCTCAGCTTGAGGAAGAAGAAGACCCCTCCCAGCCGCGCTGTTTAGCGCCGGGCTGCTTTCCCCCGTGCCGCGCTCTTTAGCGCTAGCCGCTGACTCGCTGGTCTGCGCGCCTCGCTGGCCTGCGCGCCCCTGTGCGCCTCGCTGGCCTGCGTGCCCCTGCGCCTCGCTGGCCTGCGCGTCCCTGCGCGCCTCGCTGGCCTGCGCGCCCCTGTGCGCCTCGCTGGCCTGCGCGCCCCTGCGCGCCTCGCTGGCCTGTACGACCCTGTGCGCCTCGCTGGCCCACGCATGCCCCGTGTGCCTTGCTGCCTTGCGCTCCTGCGCGCCTGGCTGCCTTGCCCCTTGCATGCCCCGCGCACAGTTGTCCCTGTTGACCCCGCTCGTGCCCTTTGGTGCGCTGCGACCGTTCCTGAGCGCATCTCTTGGCGCCGCTTGCCCGAGCCCCTTGCCTGGCACACCTTGTGCTATGGCTTACCTTTCTGACCCTTGGTGGTCCCCTTGGTCCTCGGTTTCTCTCTTGCTGATTTTGTTTTCTGAGATCTTGATGCCCACAACACGACTTGACTTAACCCAACACGTCTTGACATGATTTTTTGTGTTTTTAATTTATGGCTAGCATTCTCTGATCTTGGCAGTAACCCGATGTGGTACATTTGTAACTTGTGGCTTTTAACTTGTAACCTGTAACCTGTAATTAATCCCCTGTAACTTGATATCTTGATAGTGACCGCCATGGCGCACTCTTGACTTGACTTGACTTAACTTGATAACTGTTCGTACATTGACTTGCCCAGACACCGTGGGTGTTCTTTCTTGTTGTTTTGTGCAATCCACTTGTCTTGTCTTACATCATGTCTAGGACGTGACTCCCTGGGAACCACGGACAGGGACTCGCGCTAAATCGGATTGGGCTAATGGTTAGATCAAACTAGAACATGGAGAATTTCCAGTCACAAGCAATCTCGTTATCTGGGTGCTTTAAATGGACTTGTAGCCTGCCGACGAGTAGGGCACATTTCCAGCACACTGTTATGTGTTGCACTCTCTAAGTCACTTAAGGGTATATCGTCTCCAGGGCGATGTACCCAACCATACTCTCAACCCGCGGAAGGATAACTGGATAGTCTGCAGGGCTTAGGACTGGAAATTTCTCGTTTGCGTCTTGTTAGTAATTGGGCTTGTGATAACCCTAGTTAGTTAAGTAGTAAGCCGTAGTAATTGCTTGGCCGTTTGTGAATGGATGGTGTCCAGCCTTGTCTAAGTCTCGTCTAGTCCCTGTACCTGGTACCCTTGATCATGATTGTTTTTACTTATCTTTAACAATAAATGGGTAGAGACAAAGTGCTATTCAGGCGAATGGTTACGACCCCGGTCCTTGTTTGGTTTAAGGGTTGTAACCTGGCTCCCGGAATGGTCCACGTCCCTAGCCGTTTATTATCCTGTTGTACTCTTTATTACTTGTACTTTTCTTCTATTTCTTATGCTCTGATATGCTGGCTTTTTTTCTTATTTCGTGGCCTCCTTTGTGGCACTTGCTATTTCTGGGGTTTGACCCAACTGGTTTTATGTGGCCAGATTTCGGAGCAGCATCCGAGGATCTACCGAACCTCCAGTCCAATGGTGGCGACTAGGAAGAACCCGGGCTAACGAGTGGGTTTCCATTTTGTTTTACCCACTACATTGTAAATTCATTCTTTTGAGGCGTTTAGCCGACGAGCACCTGTTAGCTCGATGCATCTTTACTTACTATCTGCCTACAGGCTGTAACATGATTAACAAATCTTAGGGTTGATCATGTGTGACTTAACTCTTGCCAGTCCTCGCATTTTGTATGACTAGCTTTATGATCAGCTGAATATGTAATATTTGGGATGCCTTTTATTGTATATTTGGTGGTCTAACATCTTGTAATTATATTACTTGCTTGAGATTGAGACAATAGGCTTGACCTTAAGAGACCATTGGCATGTAGTAAACCCTCATATCTAGACAGCCGTGACCGTATAGCGAGGTGGATTCTATTTCAATATACGTAGCTGGCTATGTTCGTCTCCGCTCTCCAGTATTCTGGTTCTGGGGCGTCACACTTCCCCATTATTGGAGCTACTAATATTGGAGGGCTTGTAAGGTATGCCTTGATGTCGTCGAATGCGCGTTGACATTGTTCAGTCCAGACGAAAGATATACCTTTCTTCATGAGCTGAGTGAACGTTTGACACCTTCCAGAGAGGTTAGAAATGAATCGTCTGATGTAGGCTATCCTTCCTTGTAGTCCGCATAACTCTTTGAGGTTTCTTGGAGGATGCATGTCGAGGATAGCCTTCACTTTCTTCGGGTCCTGATGTATACCCTTTGAAGTGATGACGAAACCAAGGAACTTATCGCTGGAGACTCCCAGAAAAGACTTGGTTGGATTCATCTTGAGTTGATGTGCACGCATTAGTTCGAACACCGTTCTCAAGTCTTGGAGGTGGTTGCCCTTGAGACGACTTTTGACTGTGATATCGTCTACGTAGTACTCCACAGTTTTACGTAAATGATCGCAAAAAATTATGTTCATGGCTCGTTGGTATGTCGCCCCTGCATTCTTTAATCCGAAAGGCATCACCGTATAGCAGTATACCCCCAATGGTGTTCGAAAAGATGTGTGCTTCTCGTCGTCGGGGAACATCTTGATCTGGTTGTAACCTGAGATCCCATCCATGAAGGACATCCACTCGAAGCCGCAAGTATTGTCAATCATTACGTCGGTGATCAGTAAAGGGAACTCGTCCTTCGGACATGCAGAGTTAAAATTACGGTAGTCGATACAGACTCAAACTTTACCGTTCTTTTTTATGACTGGAATGATATTGGCAACCCAGTCTGGGTGTTGTTCCTCGCGAATGAATCCACTGGCAATGATCTTCTTGACTTCATTCTCGATGGCTTCCATGACGTCTGGTCGGAATCGTCATTGTTGCTGCTTCACTGGCTTAGCTTTAGACGAAATGTTCAGGCGGTACATGGCGGCTGTAAGGTCCAAGCCTGGCATGTCTTTATAGCTCCATACGAAGACGTCGATGTATTCTCTTATAAGCTGTATAAGAGATTGGCGTTCATCGCCAGATAGACTTTTGTTGATGAAGATTGGTTTGAAAGATGCTTCATCTCCTAGATTGACTTGGATAACTTCATCTTCGGTAGGTAGTTCCCATTGTTTGGAGCGCAGCTCCCACCTAGTATCCATCTTTTGGGCCCATTGTGTAAGCTCAATTGATTGGACATCGTCTGTAATTTGGTCGACGGAAACCATGTTGACGGACAGAGTTGCTTTGAACATGTCGCCGATGCTGGAGTCTGAGTCCCAGAGAGAGGAATTAGAAGAATGAGAATAATGCTCTGTTTAATCATCTGATCTTTCGAGAGTTATTGGAGGAGTGACATAGCCCAAACCAACACTGTTTCATTAATAGCAGTTCTCGGGTTTGCCTGGAGGAGCAAAGTGTCGTATTGGCAACCATCGTCCTCGATCGTAATTTAGCCCTTTGTCGCTTTTGATGTCATATCCCATGTTCTGGATGATGTCTTGGCCTGCCAACTATACCAAAAAAGTTGCATTTTCCCAGAGTTATATTCAGCTTCTTTGTTGTGCTTGGGAGAAGTAGAGTCTGGAATAAACTTTCTCTCACCAATTATACGACCGAAGATGATTAGTTCTTCATCCTTCTTTCTGGCTGGAACGATGAAGTAGAGGATATCTTCAGGGTAAACATTTTCCTGCAGGTGAGGTATCGTGACCGGCATGCAGAGGTGTGGTCATATGCCGTTCTCTAGGGCGTATATCGTATCCATGTAGTGGTTTACAGATTGATAGACATCGGAGTAATTCAAAGATAAACCTTTACTAAGGAAATACGCAAGCTCTTCTTCAGGAATAATATCGTCCGCTGAAGGTACATTATTATGAATATTAATATAATTATTGAGAGGATCATCATCTGGAAGAGTAGCCACAGTCTTGGCCGAGTTCACCACGTAGGGTAATTCTTCAGGATTGGGAGGACGGGCATCAGCAGGTTCCTCCCGGGGTGCCTTGCTGAGAGTGATGGTCAATGGTTTGACCTTGTCAGGGTTCTTCTTTTTTACCCAAATTATGAGAGGCTTCGGAGTACTTTTTGGAGTAGTACGTCCTTTGACTCGGATAATCAAGGGACCATCATTGGAGGATGGACTTACTTCAGCTTCATTGTCAGCTTCGTTGTCATCGTCCTTAGGGGCTGAGATTGGTAAAGTATCGAATCTCCACAGTAAGCTTCGATGCCCTTAAAAGGATCGACATCGGCAAACTCTGTCTTCACGACACCGTCGACTGTTGACGTATTTGAAGCACTGGTGAAGTATGGAAGGAACGATCATGTTCTCGTGTATCCATGGATGTCCCAACAAGACGTTGTAGGATACATTGGCATCGATCACATAGCAGGAATCCTCCGTTCGGAGATCACCGTTCTGGCATTTGAGACGGATCTTGCCCAGTAGATAGCTTTGACCAGCATTGAAAGCTATAATAGTTGTGTTGGTTGCAGATAGCTTGTGCAGAGGGATTACCAGAATTTGAAACAGACTTCTAGGAATGATGCTGAGGGAGGATCCTGGATCGATGTGCATGCGGTCTACCTTGATCGCCCCCGATATACCCTATATAGTACAGGGGTCTATCATGACGATTATTTTTTAGTAGCATGTCCTCCTTTGAGAAGGTGATATTGGGCACCACTTCTATAGTACTGTGGCAGAGGGGACAGGAGACAGGATCTTCAGCGGGGGCCTTGACTTCGGTGAGGTTAGAGTCGGCATGTTGTAATGCCTCACTTATGGCCTTCCGCGTTTCTTTGGAGAGTCGTAATAGATCGAACAGAGACAACCTGGCAGGTGTATTGGCTAGCTGAGCCAGTATGTCAAAGTTGTAGGGTTGATCCATACCTTCGGGAGCTGGCGCCTTCAAAGACTTGTCAAACTGCGTCTCCTTCTGCTTGGCTTTGTCCGTAGTTGGAGGTTTAGAGGGGCTAGCTTCTGAGCTTGTGGGGGAAGTAGGAGCTTGAGGAGGTACTGCTTTTTTTTATGCGGGATCGTACATCCGAAGATAAGTCTTCTCCGAACGCGTCTCACCAGATAGAACCTCGTAGATGGGAGAGGATACCATATGGCATGACTTGTACTTCTTGCCCCTTTTTGCTTTGGAGGTACTACCCCCTGCGTCACTTCTTGCACAAGATCCAGATGGTCCTATATAATCTTACCATATTCAGTTGTGAGCAAGACCAATGTTGAGTTGCGAGCTAGCGGTAGGTTGACAACTTCCATTATTGCTTTGGGAATCGGGACCACGCCGTCTGGGACTTCTGTGGGAGGAAAGTCACCAAACTGAAGAGAGATCATGTTAGAAGATACGACCTTGTCTTCAGCTTCGAGGTTGATCACTTGGCTATCGATAAGCTGTTGTATCTTTTTCTTCAGTACAATGCAGTCCTTGGTGGAGTGATGCACGTACTGATGATCGAGATAGTACTTGGGATCGTTGAGCTGGTTCGCCTCTGTATGACATCGTCGTGGGGGCATTGTCAGCTTATTACCTTTCTTCAATGTGTGAAGGATGGTAATAACATCATCCTCGTCAAAGAAGAAGGTCTCCTTAGGCTTGTCAGAGGCGCCTTAGGAATTGGAAGCTCCTTTGGATGTTTTGACCTTCAGGACTTCTTTCCCTTTACCCCTACGAACAGGGATAGTTTAAGGATGCTTGCCCTTATCTTCGGATTTGGGTGTTTTCAACCCCAGTAGTTCCAAGTTAGGAACGTCATTTTCAGCAGCATCAGCGGCCCCAACGAAAGCGGGCCATGTATCATACTTATTTATACCCAAATAAAACTTCACTGTAGGAAGGAAGTTATGTCGACAAGTATCCATAAGTTCTGAATCTGGTATGCCGGAGAGCATCTTCAGTGCTGGCCGCCTGAAGCGTTCGATGAAGGCAATGATAATCTCAGTCCTCCTTTGCTTGGTCTCGATGAGGGCGGACATACTAACATGCATGCCGCTCTCGAAAAACCTGTTGAGGAACAATCTCTCCAAGCCTTTGAATGAATTGATACATCCGTCAGGCAGACTGCAAAACTATTCGAAAGCTACCTCCTGCAAGGGGCTAATAAATAGCTTCGATAAGAACGGATCGTCTCTGAACAAGTGCAGAGTCTGCATAATGATGTACGTCATGTGCTGACAAGGAGAAGTCAACCCTTCAAAGGAATTCAGCGTCAGCGGCTTGTAGTTAGGAGGTCAAGTAGCGTTCTCCCACTCAGGGGGATACGGTTGAGATATCCCCATCTTCTGAAGCTTGTCTTTGTGTGAGATGGTGTCGAAACAAGCGACCAGGGAATCAATTGCATCCTATTGATTGAGCAGGTGTTGGAAAATGGCTGCTGAACGGTTGTCAGACATTGTTGGCGAAGGACCACCCCCAGCATTTGTAAGATTTGGAGAAGGCACAACGGAATGGTACACTTTTTATAGTGAAGGAGGGTTGTTGCTGTGAGCCAGACTAGCGTGGGCCGATACATTTTATTGAGGTAGAGGAACAGCCCCAGCAGCTTGAACCACCATGATAC
Source organism: Iris pallida (assembly GCA_029216955.1). NCBI lineage: Eukaryota > Viridiplantae > Streptophyta > Magnoliopsida > Asparagales > Iridaceae > Iris > Iris pallida. The sequence goes on from JANAVB010000884.1 coordinate 13,989, forward strand.
TGGTAAGCATATCGGTGATCTTGGCGAATGCTGTTTCAAGACCCTCTAGCCATTTACTGGTCTGATCACTGGCTTCTTTAGGTCTTTCTTCGTCCTCCAAGTATGTAGATAACATGCGAGGAAGAACAGAGAAAACAGTACAACTGGTGCTGATACGGTCTGTCTCCGCGTGGACCAGTCCTTCATCTTCAGGTAGAGGAGACAGATAGTCGCCATCAAATTCAGAGGGATCGTCGTCCTCTGGAAGGCTACCCCCAGTGTGAGGGTCATCCGCTTCAGAATCTGAGGGAATGCTATCCCCAGCTTGGGATTCTTCGATGTCCGTACGGAACCTTGCCTTTGACCGAGTACCCATATAAACTCCTTCAGATGTGACAGCCTGCTGGCCATCTGTTGGTAGACTTCTCCTTCTTCTTCTCGCGAAACTGAGAGAGAAAGTTGGGTTCGTAGTCCACCGTCTTTGATTGGCGCTTCCGTAAGGGAGACCCCATGAAGCCATGTTGGATGAAACACACAGTGGCTTCTCATCGTCAGAGAAGTGCAGCCGTCGAAACACGAATTTTCTCTGAGGCACTCTTGTTGCTTTGGAACAACAAAAGTTGATAACAATACTGGTGCACGGATGTGCACAATAAATTATTATGTCCTCCCTCGCTTTACGCTTATGATTTATCATGTCGTGCAAGTCAGCGGAAGGGAGTTTCGCCTTACAACCCATATTGCATGCATTGTCGAGCTTTGCATGTGGGTTCGTAAGGAGAATAGGCGCATCCAGACTTATTTGACGTGCAGGGGCAACCCCCACACCTAAGTTCTGTGATGTCCTTGAAGACAGCCCCATGATATACGTGTTGGGGCCTGCCTTTTTGTTGTGGACGCATAGGCCTTGGAGACTGGCCATGGGCGCATGCTCCTTGACAGCATGTCTGAGCCTCCTTGATGTGGGCGTATAGTATGGATCCAGAGAGCCTGGGCGCATAGCCTTGGGCGTATGGCTTTGGATGCCCAGCCTGTTGAAGACAGAAGTGTTCTGGTTGGAGCTATGCGCCCAAACACTCCCTTGGGCTGATGGCTTTGGGCGCATGCTTGGTGGAGCAGCGTTGTTTTCTTCCAGTTTTGCCTCCTTCGTTTGTGAGCCTCGCCTGGTTTGGCTAGAGTATCGCACACCCTGATTCTTGGCATCGTAGTATTTTTCTTTGCCAAGTCTCGGGTGTTGAACACCCTGTTGTTGGTTGCGCAGGAAAGAAGCCACTGGGCTAGTAGAGCCCGGAATGTGAGCCTTCTCCATTTTGGGAACTTCTGTGGCAGAGTCATGCGCCCATGTGACAGAGTCCTCTAGTTGCATATCTACTATGACACTAGCAGGATATGCACAGCGAGCCTTCGGAAGCCAAGTCTTGCGAGACTTGTTTGGCTTCGCTGATTTTGAGGGAATAGAGCCATCCCTCGAGAGCATCTGTTCCAATGCCTGTAGATCGAACTTTACAATCTGTATCTTCTGAGTGCTCCCCACTTTATCGGTATCGAATTGTGTCACCACCTTCTCGTCAGAGGAAAAGGTAGTCCCCAACAGAGTCACTATTTTTGTGGACACACACAAAAAAGAAGAAAAAAATGCTGTCTTTTCTTTATTGGCAGTAATGCACCACAAATCGAGTACGCCTGAGAGATCCTTCGCTGAGGATCCCCGGGTACAAAAAAGAATTCTGGAGAATGGAACGATGGAGATCGAGCGGCAGTTGCTCCTTTACTCCGTTGACACTCCGATTACAAAAGTAGGAGAAAACCTAATAAAATTGCTAACTCTCGGCTCACTGGCAAGAAGTGCAGCAATTTGGCTCTTAAAAATGCTCTCTGTTTTGTCTTTTGAAGAGGGATGAGGCCCCCCTTTTATAGTCGTTCTTGAGATGGAATAATGTTATGCGCCCACATAAAGAAACATGCTAGTTTTTATGTGGGTGCATAGTCCTGCTTTGGGCGCATAGGATGTAGGTGCATACAGGCTGCGAGATCGTGGTTTAGTCGTGGTATTGACTTGGCCGCATGCTTCGATGCACGACTGCTCGTGGAGACTGACGTGGTCGTGCACTTCGGTGCACGTTTTGATCATGGCTTTGACTGAGTCAGGCTTAGGCGCATAGACATATCTCAGGCTATGTGCCCTCCTTTTGGAGGAGCTAGTCTTGGGCGCATGAAATTTCACTGGCTGGGCGCATGGAGCTTTACTGACTGGGTGCATGGAGCTTCACTGGCTGGGCGCATGGAGTTCCACTGACTGGTCACATGGAGCTTCATTGACTTGGGGGCATGGAGCTTCACTGGCTTGGGCGCATGGGGCTTCATTTGCTGAAAATTTTTCATGCTTCTACATCCACAAGTATAGCACAACCTTAACAATCTTCGGCAGTCTTCTTGGACGTGGCCTCTCTTCTTGTAATACTTGCAGGTGGGTACATCTTGAACTTATTGTGGGGCTGCTCGTGGTTGCTGATGATGCTGCTGTGCTGAGGCCTTTCCTGGAATGTTGGAATGTTTTGTCGGTGCTGATTGGTTGTTGCCTCCTCCGATTGCGTCTCGATTCCTCTTTGGCTTGTGGCTCAGCTCTTCTTCTACAGCTTGGGCGACCTCTAGAATCTCCTCGTAAGTGGCGGCTCGACTGGTGGCGATGGCTAGACGAATCTCGTAAGATAGTCCCTTCCTGAATCGTCACACCTTGTCTTCAAGGGTGCTGACCAAGCTCTCTGTGAAGCGGCTGAAATGAGAAAACTCTGATGCGTACTCGTCGACGGTGTGGTTGCCTTGCTCTAGGTGCTCGAACTGTCTCATCAACGCCTCTCGTGCTACGTATGGATAGAATTTCTTCTTGAACAGTCGCTTGAATTCCTTCCAAGTCATGTATGGAGCAGAAAATCGAGGATCGCTTTGGTACCACGTCTGTGCGATGTCGAAAAGATGTCCACTAGCTGACTCGATCTTCAGATCTTCTGGGACTCGGGCCATCTTTAGGTATTGTTCAACGTTCTCCAACCACTCGTCAGCATAGAGGATTCCTTCGGTCCCATGGAATTCCCTGGGCCGGAGGTCCATGAAGTTCTTGAAAGTTCCAGGGCGTTGTCGCGGAGCATCTCTAATCTGAAGAGCCTCCCTCAAAGTATCGCAGAATATGTTGGCTTGCTGCTGGAAGATCCCTAAGAGTGTGAATTGTCCAGTGCTGGGGGCGGAGGCAGAACTGGTGCTGGATACATCAGAGGTACTGTATGCATCATAGGAGCCGGGTACATCGTTGGTGTTGGGTGCTTGGCTGTTACTGGATGTGGAACACGTACTGGATGTGGGACTTATGCTGGCTGTGGCAGATGCTGGTGGTAGAACGGGTGTTGGTGGTGGAGTCTGTAGAGGGAACTACGGAGGTGGTGGAATGTCGCCTGTGCAGAATCTAGAGAGTTGCGGCTGATTGCCCATATGAATGAGCTGGCCTCCTTGTATTGGTGGGGTCATGTATGTGAAAAAGCCTCCTGCAATCGGTGTAGTGTTCAGGGAAGCGTTGTTTACTATCTTGAGAGTCCATCTTAACTGTAACAAAGGAAACACTTTAGTCGTTTGAATAATTTCAAGCGGGATGTAAGTCGAGGATTTAATGAATAATCAAGGATAAAGATCAACAAGTAGTCAAGACACGTGGATGAGATCCTATGAGTTTAATCCTATTTACAGGCTCACGGTGGTACTGTGACGTAACCAAAGTGATTAACATTGACCTGCATGGGCTACCAAAAAACTTGACACGACCCGTACCCGCTTTTCGGATACGAAGCGTGTCCAAGCCCAGCCTACGCTACAGTATCGGCGGTAGAACTGTCCAAAACTGACCAATAATGAATATAACTTTTCATGGCAGTCTATAATCAAAGCGTGTCCATGCCCAGGCTATACCAAAAAAACTTGTCATGGCAGTCTATAATCTCATGGTAATCTATATCTCATCTACAGAATAATCAAGTCAAAACCAAGATCAATGAATAAGACATGAAACTGAGCAATAATGAATATAACTGAATGTTTCCAAGAATCAATGTCACGTTCGGTGGACACAAATCTACTACCAATAGACGAAATAGAGAAAAATACATGAAATATACTATCTGAATACAACCTGCTACTCAAGGCAACCTCAACTGCAAGACACCGTAGTCTGATACTGACTCAAACTCACTCGTCTGCTCCTAACTCAAACTCAGGCTAACCTGAAGAGATCATCAGGTCCTCAGAGGACATAACAAGATACATATAAACATGCCTATCTAACAGTTTTATCATGCGTAAGAAAATAAACAAGGAAAACAGCACACGATAAGTGGCTATGAACATGAACACTAGAACAACTACGCGTAAATAAACTGCCGGATGAACAACGAACACGAGAACAATGGGAAACCAAACCCTCATCCCGAGTGTGGACTCACGGGTTTGAACTCAGCACTAACCCTCGTCCCGAGTGTGGACTCTCTGGTTAGCTCACGGCAAAACACACTTATCCCGTCTGTGGACTCTCTGGTGCCAATGAACACGACAAACACCCTCGTCCCGTGTGTGGACTCTATGGTGCACTGGTCAACCCTCATCCCGAGTATGGACTCTCTAGTTGTGTAAAACAATAATCAAGGATTTAGCAGTTCACTACACGTACTCGTTCTATGAGACGACTCAAGCAAGGTACTGGTGAAAAACTCCAACCGTGAACCACAAGGCCAAACATGAACACGACCATATATATTAATGAAATAACTCGACAGTATAAAATATGGAGAACACATGGCCATAAGCAATCAAAGAGACTGAAAAGTGAAATGTAATGCATGTACATAAAACTGTAGAGGGAGGCAAGGTATACTTGCCTTAGGTCCTGAGCTGCTGGTACGGGTCGATGCACTGATTCAAAGCCCAAATAACTTCTTTTAAATTAATAGAATCAATGCACATTTAAAAAGTACCAAGGAGCCTATCTAGTTCTATTGTTTATACTTCTAGTTTACTTGCATCTAATTAGGTGGTATATTGTCTCATGCTCCCAATCCCCTTGTGATATGTAAACATAGTCTACTTGGAGTCATAGGGTCATGCCTATATGTTCTCATATATGTGTGTACAAACAGGGAAATGGCTCAGAAAGCAAATTGTTAGTACAGGCCTAGTTTTAGTCCAGTACTGAGAACCTTGGTTATCTCTAACAAGTCAATTAAATACAAAAATATTCAACTGATACTTGACATAGCAGATGATATAACATCGTGGTGGTATAGGTTAATCAATCTCATTATATCATAATAAAATCAGTTTTAGTCTCTAATGCAATTTAGACCAATGCTCTTTCTACCAATACATATTCCAAGTCACAGAAAATAATAGGGAGAACACATATTGGGATGTCTGTTTGCTGCTTCACTCTGAAGCATTAATGTGGCTACATAGCTCAAGCCCACAATTAGATACCCTGTTGAGCTCTAACCTCCCAACATGAGTGGACCATGTTGCTACAGCTAATACTTTAAATCCACGAATTGACTATCTGAGATCCTATACATGTACATAATCTTACTGACTCATGAGTACAGGGGAATCCCCCTACTTCCAGGTGCCACATTCTTGTACAGATCATTACATAGCTAACCTGAGTACAGGGAACTACCAAGGGTTCAACTGCACACCCTTCATCATCCTTGGTACAAGCTGCTGATCAAGACACCACCCAATATTGGCTACCTCTGTAGGCAACTGAGACATCAAGGTGTTGCTAAGGACAGAACATACAAGTGAGGGTGGGATTGATACTTAGTGAAGGAAAAACTAATACACTAACGATTGATATTTCATCGGTCAACATCCAGGTCCCTTATCCTAGCCATACTTATTACAAGTATATATACTTGCCCAATCCTGATAATTTCCAGGAGATACTAGGTGCCTATCCTGATTTCCTATAAGGTTATAAGATACACCAGGTTCCCTTTGAACCTAGCATTAGTAATGCACACCACTAATTCCTCAATCAATTCAAGTGTGTCTTGCTAAACACACACAGAATACTCCTAGTACTATTGTGTTATGCAGGGCACAAGACTTTCTTTAAATGCCATGATATGGCTTCTATTTAACCCGAGGATTCATTTATCTATTAAACTCGCGGTTTGCCAAGTCCTGTGGTGATAGGCTACTTCCCAGGCCCCTTTTACAGCTAGGTAAAAGTCTAATGGTCAGTCCACTGGTTCCCTTGACTAGTATTTCCTGATAAAACTACTTAGCCCCAGATCACCATTTCATACATATATCTTGCATATATCTACTGGAGGGTTGTCCTTACATTGGTTTGCCTATCTCGTATTTTTTATACTCACTGATATTTATGATCTGAACTCCCATGTACCCCTCTCCTTGCTTAATTATAAACTAGGATCTAGCTCACCCTAATGGCTACTTGCATAGACATTAAACTTAGATACTCTGATACCTAAATAACTGAATATGTAAGTAACCTCTTCATAGCCTAAGCCCGTAGACTCGATTTTACCATTATCGTCACACATTGAATTTGCAGTAAAACCACAATTTAACCTAGTGTGCCATTACCACCCTCACATCTTACAGCCTTAACAATTGAAATAGATGGAGAAATAAACAACAGCAGCAGTAGCAGCAATACTCGCTGCTGAGTTTCTCTAAGGCGCCTAGATTTAGGTATTGTTTTGGAAGGGTTCATTTCCCCTTATATATCAGCCCTTGAACATCTATGAACGACATCCTAAGTTCGTCCAGGCTACCATGGGAACCTAATCTAGAATACACAGCTAAATTGACAACCTCATCACAGTCAAGAATGCATTAGTTACTGACATCAAGGCATATATCTCCCACAGGTCAAGGTTAAAGTATGTAACAGGGAATCCTTTAATGTCTGATACCCATTTGTATTGGATGAGGTCTGATACCAAGGTTTACGATACCAAGGATTTGGATACAAAGAATTTCGATACCACCTCTGTAATCATGGCATCAAGCCTACACCCAATCACCCATTGGTACAATTGGGAACCCCAAGAATTTAAGCTCTGTTATCTACCCCAGTCTGATAAATAGATGACTCCATTTACTAGGCTCTGTCCTTAGATATACATGATTCTATTATAGGGAATTCGGTTGATACTTATGTGGAGTTTCCTTCGAACCATTATTGGCTCTCCATTACACATGGCGACCCCTACTGCTATCCCATACCTATGAGGTCTGATATATGTTAGAGGAGTATCCAAAATTACCGTCATTCGTAGCCTAAAATATGGACACGGTTATACTAAGGCTGACACCATTGCTATTGCATCTATTGTTCAGGTACTATTGGTTCACAAGGACAGATGACAACCAATAGGATAGCAACTAGCCTCATCTGAAATCCTGAGGAGGACACAGGCTGGCTTATGAAGGTAAAGTTCGGCACCTTGGTATAGGCATGGTTCTGAACCCAGAACAGATATCCCTGATACCATGTTTGTATCTCGATACCTATAGCAATAAATATTGTGAACTTATACTCGTATAAACTTCTACTAGACTTTCCCTCAAGTACTTAATGCTACTTTAATCTAGATGTTTTATTGGCAGGAAACTTACAGTAAGTTAGGCTTGATGTCGAGGACGGGATCGGCTTTCCTTCGATCGACTATAACTTCCTCTTAGTCTCTCTTGTGATGGACGTTTAGGGTTTGAAGAGAGTAAGGTCGGCTGACATATATATATATAAGTTCTCGGATAGGGTCGATTGCTAAGAGGATTGGGATGAACTTATTTGAATCGGGAAAAAAATTGACTACAGGGGTTTAAGGATTGGCACAATCTAATATTTGAATTTCCATATGTTCTATCTAAAGGGTTTGGTTGGATTTGTAATTAGATTGAGCTCCCCTTCGGAAGCCGGGGTCGAAAGTTAGTTTAAATTTGAAACATACGAAAAACAGGGGGAATGATTGGCTATGGATCCTGACTTTGAATTTCATCTCAAAGTCTAATAGGATCTAGAGAAATTGATTCAAATCCAATTAGGATTTATCCCTAGTAGTAGGGAATTTGAATTGGAATTGAGTTCAAATACAGGGGATTTGAGGTTTGGTTAAAGAAAGAAATTTTGAATAGGGGCATTTGTGTTCTAGTCCCCAAAATTTTAGGTATTGACAAGGCCCCCTTTACTTCTATTTACAAATTAAATGTCTACACATGGGTTCCCAGTAACTCAAAGATGAACGCCAAAAATTTACTTGGTTAATAAAATAATAAAATAAAAAAAATATTCAAGAAAAGGGGTCCAATACTCACAAAGACATTCGTTCGAACCCGCAAGTGTTGTCGATCATGACATCAGTGATCAGAAGAGGGAACTTATCTTTAGGACAAACTTCATTAAGGTCTCTAAAGTCAATGTAGACTCGGACCTTTCCTATTTTCTTCAAAACTGGGATGACATTAGCCACCCAGTCTGGATGTTGTTATTCCATGACAAAGCTGCAAGCGATGAGCTTCTTAACTTCAGCTTCTATGGCGTCCATCATATCAGGTCAAAATCGACGCTGTTGTTGCTTGACCGGCCTAGCATTCGGTAATATATTGAGCTTGCAGGTAGCAATCTGAGGATCTAACCCTGGCTTGTCTTCATAGCTCCAGGCAAATACATTAATTTATTCCCTGATAAGCTAGATCAGATCTTGTTTATCTGCTTTATAAAGACTTTTGCTGATAAAGATTAGTCTTGGAGAAGCTTCATCTTCGACGTCGATTTGGACCAATTAATCCTCTGTGGGTGGTTCACGCTGCTCGAAGCAAAGTTCCCATTTGGTATCCATCCTTTGTACCCAGGGCTCAGTTTCAGGAGTCTCGGTAAAGTCATCATCATCTTCTGAGAACTCAGCCGTCACCATGTTGGAAGATAGAGTCCCTCGATGAACGTACCCTATGCTAGTGTCTGAATCCCACGATACGGAATCAGAAGAGTTAGATCGTTCTTCTCTATCAGACTCAGAAACATCTGAAATTGGGATTGGCGAAGTGTAGCCTAACCCATGCTTTGTTTTGTTATAATATTACGGTGACTTTCCTTTTGGGGTAGGTATACGAATAGAAATTTGTCTTCCCTTACCACCATTTAGGCCATATTTGAAGTTATAGCCCATCTTTTTGATGATGTTCTTAGATTGTTGACTATAACGACGTAATTGAAGTCGTCCATTATCATCTTTTTCAGAGTCGCTATCAACTGTAGCCTTTTGATTCAATCCTTTGCTGAAGATGATAGGATGCTCATTTTTCTTCCGGGAGGTGTCTAGAAAGAATGAGTCTTATACTGATTCAAGTGATACTTCATCCTGAAGGGGTTGAACTGCTCCTAAGGTAAGAGGTTCGAAGTTATCCAGAATTTTTAGATAACATCGTGTATAATAATTGACATTAATATACTGCAAAGAAGATGCTACTTTATTAATATTTATATCATCATTTACAACAATACTCTTGACCTTGGCCGATGGCTTATTAAGAATGATAACAAGAGGAGAAGAAGAAGGAGGCTTATTACGACGAAGGTCGATAATAAGAGGCTCAGAAGAGGTACGCTCCCTATGCTCCATCTTTTCAGCAGGAGGATGCTTGATAGATGGAGAGATATTGATGGTCAGTGTATGAGAAGATGAAGGACGAAAAGTTCGTCTCTTGACCGGAATCACCAGGATATTATCTGGACTCTCTTTCCAGTCTTCTTCGGTATCCACGGCCAATACGACTTTCATGAACTCCTCCTTATATATTATGGAGTCTGTATAATAAGTCTCGATGCCTCAGAAGGGATTAAGATCAGCCACTACCTTTCGTACTTCTCCATTGCCATCGACATATTTGAAGCATTGATGGAGACTATATGGCACGATGTTATGTTCATGCAACAATTTTCCCAACAAGACATTATAGGAGACATGATTGTCAATCATGTAAAAGGTGACCTTCGTACGGAGATTGTCAATATGGACTTTCAGGCGAATCATTCCCAATGGTTCGCTTCTTTCAGAATTGAACCCCATAATAGTCGCGATTATTGTAGAGAGGTTATGAACTGGGATCTTCAGCGCATCCAATAGAGTCTTCGGTATAATGCTGAGTGCAGACCCTGGGTCGACTAGAATATGATTGACCTTCATGGTATCGACATACCCCGTATAGTAGAGAGGTCGATCATGACGACTGTCCTCCATAAGCAAATCATCTTGAGTGAAGATGTTATTGGGAATCGTTCCATCACACTATGATAGTGAGAGCATGCCACCGGTTCTTCGTCCAATTTTTTAAGATGGACCAGACAAGCGTCAGCTTGCATCAAAGCTTCACTTAATGTCTCTCAGTTTTCCCTCGAGAGACGTAGGAGTTCGAAAATCGATAACCTTGTCGGAGTATTGGCTAATTGAGCTAATATGGCAAAATTATACGGCTTTTCGAGTACATGAGGTGAGTTTTCTTTAATATTTTGTCAAAGCGAGCTGGCTGTTTGCTTTTATCAACTGTTGTTGGTTTGGGAGGAACAGGTTCCGTTTGGGGTGATGACTCCGTAGGAACATTGACAGTAGGAGGAAAAAATGCTGGAGGGCATCGGAGACTAAAGAAGTGATCGCATTGTCTTGTCCCTCTGGATAGTCTCTGAGATAGAGCCTCCCAGATCTGGTACCAGTCATGGCCTCTTCTTTCAGAACTGGTGCAAAAGAAACCATGTTACAGTTCTTCATCCGGGTCTTGTTTCTAGAAGACTTCTTTTGGAAAGATAAATGATATGTCCAGAATCCTAGGCCAACACGGGATTGATTGTGTTAAAGATGCAAAAAAGAGGTATAGGAGACCCTTTTCCGTTATTCAAGCTAGGGGCTTTCTGTAGATCATATCCCACCTTTGTCATCAGTTTGCAGGACTGCTGACTGTACCGATAAAATTCTGGCTGGTACTTGATTTTCGGCTTTGGTACCTCCGTCTTGGAAGAAGAAAGTGAAGCTGCTGCTGAAACGAGTGTAGCATCCAAAGGTGAAAAATGATCACCCAGTGATGTCATGTTGCATTACTTATACTTGGCTGTCTTCTTGATTTGTTAGAGGAATTAGGTATTTTTGATTCAAAATAAGCAACCAAGTCGGGGTGAATCCACATGATCTCCCCTTTATCAGTTGACAGAGGTGCAAGACCATCGCTTCGTACAGGCAGAAGGTTGATGATCTCCAGGGTAGCTTTTGGAATGGGAACGACTCCATCTTGTACTAGTTGTAGTGGAAAGTTATCGAACTGTAGAGAGACAACATTGGCAGTCACCGTCTTCTCATCTTACAGAATACTAACTGCCTGGCATTGATCAGTTCCTGGATCTTTCTTTTGAGTACGTAACATGCTCTGGTTAGATACTCCAAGAACCTTTGATATGTATAATATTTGGGATTGTCAGTTTTACCTACTTCATCTGGTCGTTTAGCTTCAAACAGTTGAAATTTATTGTTTTTGATCAAACAATCAAATATGCTCAGAATGACATCCTCGTCAAAGGAATATTCCTCCTTGGGACACGGTGCTCTCTGTGGGGGTACCGTCATTGCAGGCGTTGACTGACCCACATTGATAAACAAGGCTTCTTTGCCTTTACAGTTGTTCTGACGACCACCGCTGTTGGTTGTAGAGTGTTCATCTTTGTCAAGATTTGGCATCTGGATGCCTAGTTGTTTGAATTTATCAGTACTGTCCTCAGTTGCCATGGCATTTACTATAAAGGAGGCCTAATCTTGGAATTGTGTAGGTACGATCCATATGCTGACTATAGGTAACAAGTTTGATTTGCATGTATCTATAGTTAATGCATCTGGAGTACCCAGGGGCATTTTGAGTGCTTCGTGATGGAATCGCTCTATGAAACGTTTCGCAGTTTCATTAGGCCATTGTTTGATCTTGATGAGTGTCGACATGGTCATGTCATTTTTTCCCTCATAGAATCGTTCCAGGAACCTTTGTTTCAATCCTGCAAAAGATGTTATGCAGCCATCTGGCAAGCTACGATACCAGTTATAGGCCGCACCTGCTAAGTACCCGACGAATACTTTAGTGAGTAGAGCATCGTTGGGTTGGAGCTGATCAGTCATAACCTCGAAATGGTTGAGATACGAACTCAAAGATGAGCTGTCGTCAAACTGCATGATGGTTGGTGGCTTGTACTTAGGTAGAAATAGGACTTCCTTCCACTTTACAGGATAAGGTTGTTTGATTCCAAATTTATATAGACCATCCTTTTGCTTAAAGGCTTCGAACTGATTACGCAGAAGCTTTATTGCCTCAAGAGGTTCTCCTAATGCCTGAGGAGCAGTAGATTGGTTTGATGTATTAGGAGACAAAACTGTATGATATGTACCATCCCCAGCATCAGACTGACTTGCAGTAGCCTGAGCTGGCATGGTAGCATTGATAGGGGATTGTACCCCAGGCCAGTATTGACAGGTACAGATGCTGCTATATGTTCTTGGGTTGGAATTTGATTCACAACCGGTAGAACAGTATGTTGAGCTATGATTACATCATGTATACTTGTAACCATTTCAGCCATGGTTTTCAAGTTGGCATCTAAAGCAACGATCTGCTGCTCCTGATTATCGGAGCTGGAAGTATCTTGTTCTTTATTAGTGATATAGGCAGTCACTTCTCTAGCCACCGAAGATGAACTGATGGAAAAGATAGTTCGATCAGAGCTCTCGCTGTCGACATCAAAGTCATGCAAGGAACCACCCCCAAGATGAGGAGTGGGAAGATTCCTTTGACCGATTGAGTCTTCGTCGGAAAGAAGATTCCTTTGACCGATTGAGTCTTGGTCAGAATCAAGAAGATTCCTTTGACCGAGTGCATCTCCAAGACAAGGAGTGGGAAGATTCCTTTGACCGAGTAGGTCTCGGCCACTTAACCTTGTATTTTGGTAGACTCCTTCTCCGGAGTCATGGATTCGATCAAGGTATTGCTAACTAGGATTGCGGGATGCATTACGTCTTAGATGTTTTCCACCCCCAGTACTTCGGGACGTCATCTTGACCGAAGCATACAACAATTAATCTTCGTCCACCATAATGAGTTCAGGAGTCTGAGTGTAGTTCAAATGGTCGAAGACAGACCGTTTAGCTGATTGACAGCAACATTTGTTCACTACTTTATGGTGATGATTACAATGATGTTTTTGATGTAGAGTTACGGATGGACGAGATGGTTTTGTAATCTTTCGCTTTTGTACAAGCAGTTAGCGGAGATCAGTTACAGTGATAGGATAAGGAGAAGTCAGAGGTACATATTCCTTGATTATGTTAGGAACATGGTTCAGGTTCTTGAGATGCCTTGTTCCCTGTACATACAGAGAAGTACCTAGTTCATTGGCATAGGTGGCACAAATTGTGCTTGGTATAGATTTGATGAAATTTGTTCTGTTCTGCACTGGTTAAGGTAAGTGCGCATGTCAGAGTTATGCGCCACCTGGCTGTCTATTTGAGACACCCTCAGTTTTCCCTGATTTAATCTTAATATGCGCAAGGTAGAAATATCCTGGCTCTGGCTTGATTGACGCTGGCCAGCTTGATGAGGAGTGGGCAAGATGCCCTGTTGTACTGTGTGCACTATTCCAGGACGTTTTGCACGACGCAAGTAGGCAGTAGGAAGTGGGCTTCGAGTAGAGTCTAATTTTCTGGCATCGATTTGATTCTCTCTACCAAGAGAAGTAGAGTTCCTACTCTGAAGTGTTCTTGCATTGTTTGGCATAGAGGCACAACCAGATATATTTTCCACCGAGTCCTGGACTGGGCAAGGATAAGAAAAGGCCATAGGGCGCTTCCCTTTGTTCTATGCAGGGGCAGTGATAGGTAACTTCTCCACCAAGTTCAGAACTGAGGAGGAGTGAGGATTGGCCATGGAACGTTTTCCTTTATTTTGTGCAGAGGCAGTGGTTGGTGCACTCTCCACAAAATTCAGAACAGGTGAGGAAGAGGGAGCAGCCATATGGCAATGTCCCTTGATTGGTACTAAGGCAGCAGTTGGCGCAATTTCTACCATGTTTAGAACTGGTTGAGAGGCCATAAAGTATTTCTCCTTGCTTTGCGCATGAGCTATGATTAGCGCACTGGAGGACTTTGGAGTCCAAATGGCGTACGCCTTATTCTTGGCAGCAACAGTGGTGGCGCGTTTTGCAACCTCGATGCCAATCATGGCTTCATAGGCAGTTTGGTCGACTTTTACGACCAAAGTCTTCTGCTTTGTGCCGACCGACACAACATCGCATTAAGTTGTCACTTTCTCATCGGAGGAGAAAGTCGTCCCCGGAAAAGTTGCCATTTTGTTTGCAAAAACAAAAGTTTGATTACAAACTAAGAAAAATACAAAAGTATAATTGATTTTTAGGGAAGTACAACTATAAGAATCTGGTCAAAAGACGATCACTTTATCCCTTGGATGATGCAATGTCGAAGAAGAAAGCCTTTAGAGAGTGCTGCAGCAACTTGCTCAGGAGATTACGATCATTAGTGATACTTGTCAAGTGATTTAGAACTCTATTTATGGAGTTTAGAGATAAATGTTAAGTAGTTATCCTGATTGGCGCACACTGCAATTGGCACTCAATTCACCTAGTTGCGCGAACGGTTGGTTTAACTGCTGTAGACACGTGACATTCTGTAAGAGAGATGCATTTAGTCGTGGGCAGTGTCATATACATGTTCTTCGAGATTAGTGGCATATGTGTCACGTCATCTAACTGCTTCTGGATGACTTGATTGAATGGCGCCTAGTCACAAATGGTGCTTGACGTAATTTGATGATTAGTGCCCTCTGCTTAATTTAAATATGTAAAATAATGACTACCTCGTGCCAAATAATAAATAGCGCAAGGCAGCTGTCAATCATGATTACCAAATCTGACATAATCTTCTCGAGCGCTGCGCACTCGGGATTCAAAAAGATTTTCCTTGACTGACGTGTTTGTCAGTCATTATGACTAGCGCCTGGGCTTTTCGAGAAAGCTTGCCACATGGGATCACGTGCCATTCTTTTGAATGTCATTTGATTCCGAGCGCCATTTGCTTTTTGAGCGCCATTTGATTCTGAGCCCCATTTATCCAGCACCATCTGTTCTTTGTAGCAATTTTTAGCTTCTATAACTGCCCACGACCAAGCGCATCTCTATCAAAGAATGCCATGTGTCATATGCAGTTAAGCCAATCGTTCGTACATTTGGGTGATGGTGCGCCAATTGTACCATTCTCCAATCAGGATAACTACTTAACAGTTATCTCAAAACTCAATAAATAGAGTTCAAAATCACATTCCTTGGAGGACTAATGATCATAATCTCTTGACCAAGTTGCGGCAGCACGTTTCAGAGCTTCTCTTCTTTAACATCGCATCATCCAAAGGACAAAGTGATCGTCTTCTGATCAGATTCCTACAGTTGTACTTCCCATAGAATCAAATTGTACTCTTTCATAGTTTGTAACTTAGTTTTCTCGGAAAATTTTTATTTTTGCAAACAAAATGGCGACTCTGCTGGGGACGACTTTCTCCTATGACGAGAAAGTGACAACTCAATGCGATGTTGCGTCAGTCAGCACGACACAGAAGACTTTGGTCGTCCAAGTCGACCAAACCGCCAACGAAGCAATGATTGGCGATGGGGTGCCAAGCGCGCTGCTGCCAAGCGCACATCTGCTGCTATCTACAAAGACAGGAAAACTCGTACCATCTGGACTTCGAAGTCCATAGGCGCACCAATCATTGTTCTTGCACCAAACAAGAAAAAGCGCCATAAGGCCACTCCCTATTCTTTCCCAGTTCTAAACTTGGTGGAAGGTGCATCAATCACTGTTCCATACCAAACAAGGGAAAGCGCCATATGGCCACTCCCTATTCTTTTCCAGTTTTGAACTTGGTGGAAGGCGCGCCAATTACTTCCTCTGCACAAAACAAAGGAAAGTGTCACATGGCTATTCCACACTCCTTTCCAGTTCCAAACTTGGTGGAGAGTGTACCCATTACTGCCTTTGCGCAGAACAAGGGCAAGCTCCCTGTGGCCACTCCCTATATTTTCCTAGTCCTAGGCTCGGTAGAAATTCTATCTGGTTGCCCCTCTGTACCAATCGATGCTAGAACACTTCTGAGTAGAAACTCTACTTCTCTTGGTAGGAAAGATCAAATCAATACCAAGAAAAGAGACTCTACTCAAAGTTTATCTCATGCTATCTATTTATGTTGCGTCAAATACGTTGGGACAGTATGCACAGAACAACATGACATATTGCCCACTCTATATCAAACTGGCTAGCGCCAATCAGGCCAAAATCAGAATCTCCCTACCCTGTGCATATCAAGATCAAAGCAAAGAAAATTGATGGTGTCCTAAACTGAGAAGCAAGTGGCAAATGATACTGATATGCGCACATATCTTAATAAACATAGAATGGAACTCCTTAGATCAAGTCATACAGCGTGCCAGACAAGTCTCACACAGTCTGTGCCAGCCACCAATCGACGCACAGTAAAGGCTTCTAAGATTAAGAATCCTCTCACTTATGCTAATGAACTCAACACTTCCTTGTATAATCAGGGGACCCAAAATCTTAGAAATAGAAACCATATTTCTAATATAATCAAGGAACATGTGCCTTCTTCTTCCTCTCCTCTCAATGTAACTGATCTCCACAACATTCATGTACGAAAGCGGAAGACTGCAGGCCCATCTCATGCAACTATAACACCACATCAGGAACACCACTGTAATCAGCATCATGAGATAGTAATCAAGTGTTGCTATCAACCAGTTAAATGGTATATTTTTGACCGCTTGAATTACACTCGGGCTCCTGAATTAATCATGGTGGATGAGGACGAATTGTTATTCTCTTTAGTTAACATGACATCTCGTGGTACTGGAGTGGAAGACGTCCAAGATGTAACTCATTCCGCACCCCAGTCAACAATACCTTGATCGACTCTGTGACTCCGGCGAAGGTGTTTACCAGAACACACGATCAAGAAATCGAAGTTTCCTTGGTTAGAGGAATCTTCCCACTCCTAACATTGGGAGTAGCAACTTACCAGACTTTGATACCGATAGTGAAGATTCTGATCGGACTATCTTGTCCACCAGCTCATCTTCAATGTCCAGAGAAGTATCTGTCTATGGTACCAATGAAGAGCAAGATACTTCTAGTTCTGCCAGTCAGAAATAATGAATCGGTGCTCTGGATGCCAACCTAAAAGCCATGGCTGACATGGTTACAAGCATGCACAGTGATTATGATGCAACATGTTGTTCCGCCAGCTGTGAATCCAATTCCAACCCAAGAACACATAGCAGTCTCTGCACCTACCAACATTGGTCTGGAGGTAAAATCCCCTATCAATGCTACTGTGCCAGTTCAGGTTACCCCGAGTCATTCTGGTGCTGGGGGTGGTACTTATCATGCAGTTCTACCTCCCAATCCATAAACCAGTCTACCGCCCCTCCAACATCGGAAGACCCTTTGGAGGTAGTCAAGCTTCTATAGAATCAGTTTGAAGCTTTCAAGCAAAATGAGGGTTTGCATAAACTAGGGATCAAGCAACCCTATCCAGCTGAGTGGAAGGAAGTTCTGTTCCCACCTAAATATAAGCCACCGACCATAATGTTGTTTGACGGTAGCACATCTCCGAGTCGGTATATGAACCACTTCAAGATGATGACTGACCATCTTCAACAGAACGATGCTCTACTCACTAGAGTATTTGTCAGATGTCTAGCAGGTGTTGCCTATGACTGGTATCGTAGCTTGCCAGATGGTTGCATAACATCCTTTGTAACATTAAAACAGATGTCTGCTGGAACGGTTCTATAAAGAAACAAACGACATGACCATGTCAGCCCTTACTAAAATCAAACAAAGGCCTAATGAAACTGTTAAACGTTTCATAGAGCGCTTCCGTCGAGAAGCACTCAAAATGCCTTTGTGTACTTCTGATGCATTGACTATAGACACTTGCAAATCAAACTTGTTACCTATAGTCAGCATGTGGACGGGACCTACACAATTCCAAGATTTGGATTCTTTTATAGTAAGTGCCAGGGCAGCCGAAGTTAGTGCTGATAAGTTCAAGAAGCTAGGCATCCAGATGCCTAATCTCGATAAAGAGGAACATCATGTAACCAACAGTAGTGGTCGTCAAGACAACCGTAAAGGTAAAGAAGCCTTGGCTATCAATGTGTGTCAAAAGGCACATGTTGCAATGACACCTTCGCAGAGAACACCACGTCCCAAAGAAGAGTATTCCATTGATGAAGACGATATCTTGAGCACATTCGATTGTCTGATCAAAAGAAACAAACTTCAACTACCCGAAGCTAAACTGCCGGATGAAGTAGGTAAAACTGACAATCCTAAATATTGTATGTATCACAGGTTCCTGGGGCATCCAACCATAGCATGCCACGTACTCAAAAGAAAGATTAAAGAGTTGATAATGCCAAGGTAATCACTCTCCAGCAAGACGAAAAGACAATGATGGCCAATGTCGTCTCTCTACAGTGCGGTGACTTCGCCGCTCAGCTGGTACAGGACGGTGTTGTTCCTATCCCAAAGGCTACCTTGGAGATCGTCAACCTCCTGCCAGCAGGAAGTGACAGCTTGGTTCCTTTATCAACTGACAAAGGCAAAATCATGTGGATTCACCCCGATTTGGTAACCGACTTTCAACCAAAGACATCTACTTCTTTTGCCAAGTCAAAGAAGACGGTCAAGTATAAGTCATGCCATATGACTTCAAGGCAAAATCATGTTCCTTCTCTAAATACCACATTCATTCAGCAGCAACTTCGTTTCTTTCTTTGACGACTGTGTCACCGAAGCCAGATGCTGACTATTAATCTCTCTCCTTCTACTAAGCCTCCCCTACTAAAAAATAGAAAAAAGGGAGCTCACCTCTTCTGATCCTCTTATTATCGACCTTCGTCGTAACAAGCCCCCTATTTCTCCTCCTCTTGTTATTAACCTCGGTAAGTCATCAGCCAAGGTTAAAAATACTGTTGTAAATATTGACACAAATATCAATAAAGCAGCGTCTTCTTTGCAGTATATTGATGTCAATTATTACACATAGTGTTATTTAGAAATTCTGGACAATTTTGAACCTCTTATCTTGGGGGCAGTTCAACCTTTCTAAGATGATGTATCACTTGAACCAGTACAAAACTCATTCTTTCTAATTCCTTCCCAGAAGAAAGATGAGCATCCTATCCTCTTCAGTAAAGGATCAAATCAAAGGACTATGCTTCATAGCGACTCTGAAAATAATGATAGTGGGTGAATTCAACTACATCGTTACAGTCAACAATCCAAAAATATTATTCAGAAGATGGGTTATAATTTTTAATCTAGCCTTAATGGTGGTAAAGGTAGACGAACTCCTATCCGTATACCTATCCCAAAAGGAAAGTCGTCACAATATTATGACAAGACAAAACATGGATTAGTCTATACTACGCCAATAACAACCTAGATATTTTTGAGTATGATAAAGAAGAACGGTCTAATTCTTCTGACTCTTCCTCATGGGATTCAGACACCAGCATAGGGCTCGTCCATTGAGTAACTCTATCTTCCAATATGGTGACAGCTGAATTCTCATAGGATAATGATGACTCAACCGAAGCTTATGAGGAAGAGCCTTGGGTACAACAGATGGATACTCAATGGAAGCTTCGCTTCATACATCATGAACCACCCACTGAGGATGAATTAATTCAAGTCAATGTCGGAGACGAAGCTTCTCCAGGGCCAATCTTTATCAGCAAAAGTCTTCTGGAAGCAGATAAACAAGAGTTGATCCAGCTCATTAGAGAATACATTAACATATTTGCCTGGTGCTATGAAGATATGCCGGGGCCGGCCCTCAAATTTCTACTCACAAGCTCAATATACTACCGAATGCTAGACCGGTCAAACAATAACAACGACGATTCTGACCTGATATGATGGATGCCATAGAAGATGAAGTCAAAAAACTCATCACCTGCAATTTTTTCAGGGAAGAACAACATCCCGACTCGGTGGCTAATGTCGTCCTGGCTATGAAGAAGATAGGAAAAGTCTGAGTCTGCATCGACTTTAGAGACCTTAATACAGCTTGTCCCAAGGACGAGTTTGGTCTCCAAATCACCGATGTCATGATCGATAATACCGGTGGGTTTGAACGAATGTCTTTCATGGACGGATTCTCCGGATATAATCAGATCAGGATGAGTCCTGAAGATGAAAAGCATGCATTCTTTTGCACTGCTCTAGGAGTCTACTGCTACACAGTCATGCCGTTCGGTCTCAAGAACGCTGGTGCCACCTATCAGCGGGCTATGAATACTATTTTCTGTGAATGTTTATAGCAAACAGTCGAGTGCTATATCGAAGATATTGCTATCAAAAGTCGTCTAAAAGAAAATCACTTCCAAGACTTAAGAACTATCTTCAATCTAATTCGTTAATATCAAATCAAAATGAATCCCACCAAGCCATTTCTGGGAGTCTCTAGTGGCAAATTTCTCGGATTCGTTATTACCTCTAAGGGTATACCCGTTGACCCCGAGAAAGTCAACGTCATTCAAGAGATGCATCCTCCATGCAACCTAAAAGAGCTACGAGAATTCCAGGGATGACTTGCATACATCAGGAGATTCATCTTAAATCTCTCTGGACGTTGTAGACCGTTCACTCAATTGATAAAGAAAGGTGTGACTTTCGTTTGGACTGATAAATGCCAACAAGTATTTGAAGACATAAAGCGGTACTTGGAGAACCCTCCAGTCCTAGTTCCTCGAATCACATGAATACCCTTCCTAATGTATGTTCGAGCAATAGATCACTCTTTGGATGCCCTCTTAGCTCAAAAGAACAATAAAGGCCATGAACAAGCAATTTACTATCTCAGTCGCACAATGATCGATGATGAACATCGATACAGCCCGGTAGAAAAAGAATGCTTAGCCTTGATGTTCGCTGTCCAGAAAATGAGTCATTACATCATGGGCCAGACCATTCACGTCATTTCCAGAGTCAATCCTCTAAGAATTCTGATGAAAAAACCTAGTACACTCAACTCCAGACTCGCTACATGGGCGATACTACTAGCACAGTATGATATGGTCTATGTCCTGCAAAAGTCTGTTAAGGGTCAAGCCTTAGCCGACTTCTTAGTCGCACATCCAATTCCTGAAACTTCAAAACTCTATGATGAAATTCCTGATAAAACTCTAGGGTCTAACATGATTTCAGAAGAAATACTTGCTTGGTGTCACGACCCGCACTCGCTTTTCGGACGCGAGCTCGTGAGCAAGCCAGCTACGCATCGAACGGACTCCAGCCTGGCTCGAGTACGTATAAGCTGTCCAGAGTAGGGTATCATGTCTAGTATAAATTATATCTCAATCCACGAGAATATATAAGACAGGAATGAACAATTACGGGTCATGGTTTGCAGCCTATTAGCATATTGTCCGATTAGACTCCAAGAATGATATGAATCTATAAAATAAGAAGAAAATATCATGGTACTGAATATAAAGCACGAGAGGATAATAAATAAAGATCATAAGCAAATACCTGTATCATGTATCGCAATCCTCTACCATCCCGCTCTGCTAACTAACTCCATACAATCGCTAAACCTGAAGAGATTATCAGGTCCTCAGAGGACTAGCAAGATACATAATATATAAGCCAACATGTAACAGTACAAATATGCAAAGAAGTAAGGAACAATCAAGGATATCCAACGAGACAAAATGAACTAAGACACAAGATCTAAACACAAGGATCCTAAGACGTCGGCATGCCATACTAGAAATGGCTAATAGGTCAAAGCTATAGACTGCAATCAAGGCAAGCACTCATAATATATAGTGTCTCAATCGCAGTCAAGGCAAGCACCCACAACCAAGACGGTAGCCAATCCTAGTATAGAAATCCTATAGACCGTAGTCAAGGTAAGTACTCACAATCTATAGAATGTCAAAGTCAAGTCCTACTCAAGTCATGTCAAGTCAAGTCAAGTTATAATCAAGTCGAGGGAATCATGGTGTAGGACTAGATGACTCTATCAAGGAATACATATGAAACTAACACAGTGTAACATATAGAAATATCATAACATAAAGGAACAAGAATATGCGGACAACTAGAAACATGTAAACTAAAACTATAACAGGATGAGTGTACTAGACATGGAATAAAGCAATCACGAATGTAAGGAAAAGAACAGCAGCGAGATAATGAACATGCATATAAATTATATTGTACAAGTTGGCAAGGTATACTTGCCTGGTAGTAGCGCGAAGAACTAATAAGATACCGTCAACTGGTACGCCATAAAGTCCAAAATCTACAAATGTCTCTGAAAGCTAAAATAGACATCGCCAACCTTCTTAGAATAGTCAAAATAGCTAGGATTACCTGTCCTTAAGTCAAATTCTGGACACAGGGGCAAAACGATAATTTCGGGCCAAAATGATGTCCGTCGTTGGACCCACTTTGAACCAAAAATTGTGCCAGAGTCAATGGTCTCTAAAGTCTTCAAACTATATGTCAACAGGTCTGGTTTTCCAATACTAACCCAACCGAATATCCAAAGTTGGATTCCGGCTGGCCGTACACAAAATTGCCCGTTGAATCGGACCGTAGGGCCCGCAAAACGGCGATCCAATCAACTGTCTCAGAATTGGACCAAACTTGGCATACAGGACAAGAAAAACAATACGGTCCTGTTGGCACAAGTTTCGTCTCGATCTGACGAACTTGCACAAAGTAATTGAGAAATTTGCACAGAGGCCGATACGTTGAATTTCATGGATACGCATCAAATTCGTCGCGCACACGCGACCAATTTGAATTCCGTAAAAGCCCACATGACCACAAAGCCGTTATGCACCTTTCGATGCTTTCGGTTCGTGACCACGTCGTCCGGATTGGCGGGACGCACGTCGTATCGGAGGAATTTTATTGATTTTAAAATAGGTTTTTGTCAAACTTCGGGATCCAATTTTTCGGCACGAAGTCGATAAAATCAACTTCTGCGAAAAGGGTTGTGGAGACCTATATGTTGTCTATAACTGTGTTCAGGTGGAATTTCTAAAAGATTACTGGATCGATCGGAATCGATCGTCCAATATGGGTTCATGGACTGATATATGTCCTGTTTTTGGGATAGGTTTTTCGTCATGTTTGGATCGATTTATCGAGCAACCTAGGTCTTTATCCTACAAACTATTGGAAGGAATTCATAGCTGTATAGGTTGTGAGTATACCTGCGCAAGTGGCTCGAGAAATGGATGAATGTGCATGACGATACGTCGTCGCGAAACCAGCCAACATGCTGCGGCTGCTCTGTTCCAGTCTGCACGCTGTCCGGAGGCTCCGGTCGGCCGGCGGCGGCCCTCGACGGCGCGCACACGCGTGGGGCAGGGTCACCAGTGATGGAGAGGAGGCTGGCGGTGGTTTGGCCATGGGTTTTAGCTTTTTCTGTTTCCTCTTTTTTTCGTTGTCTTCTTTATATATATGCATATATACCCATGGGTCTGAAACCGAGAAGGGAGGGGTGCTCTGGATTAGGCCGGCATTCATTACTGCTTATGGGGTTTAGTTAGTATATACATCTAAACATAAATGCCTATTTACATCTAAACATAAATGCCTATTTACATCTAAACATAAATGTAAATGCCTATTTACATCTAAACATAAATGCCTATAAATGTAAATGCATATTTACATCTAAACTTAAATGCCTATTTACATGTTTACATGTATATATATCTACATCTAAACGTAAATGCCTATTTACATTTTTACATATATATATATATCTACATATATACATATATCTACATATATACATATATATACATTTTTACATATATCTACATATATACAATATATATATATATATATATATATATATATATATATATATATATATATATATAAATATATATATATATATATATATATATATATACACACACATATATTTATATACACACATACAATATATATTTATCTACATATATAAAAAAAATATATATATATATACACACATACAATATATATTTATAAATACACATATATACTTTGTATATAAGTACCATATTTAATCTAAAATATTTAAATTTAATATAAAAATATATTTCCAAATAAATTATTTATATACACATGTGGATACACTTATGGCTCGGCCTTCCCTGGCATGGCTAATACACTAGTCAAGGCACGCCACTGCACTATCAGTGCCACGATTTCTAGTCACCTTGTACTCCAAAACTCAACCATGGCTAAAATCATCTACCGTAATAATTAACTAAATAATCATTTATAAAATGTAAAAATCACCATTTAAATCAAATATATAAAAAATAATTCAAAAATTTTCGGGAATGGAAGCTACAATTCTACCAACCTTAAAAATAATTTTGTCCTCGAAATTCCAATCCATAACTATTTCTTAAAAATCAAAGTCTACTATTTTCTTTATATCCTCAAATTTAATTCCTCAAAAATAGTTCATAGCCTCATCCTAATCATTTTGTAACTACGAAGCCTCGAGAACTTCTATCCACCTTTGGTCACACTACTTCTCAAACACAGGTCACTAGACTTTATAATCTTCCAACTAGTTGTTAACGATTCTACCAACAGATATCTATGCATATAGCATATATACTCCCTCATATCTATAAACAACCAAATCTTAATAATCATGCAATATTTTACTATAATTTAAGAATACCTGATGAATTCTAGACAGCATGATCATTCATCATCCCGAAATAAGAAGGGACGAGAATCAATGGTACGGAAAGCAAGAAAGTATAATCGAGAGCAAATACGGAGTTTTTAAGGACGTAGAGAATTTCTAGGAGAATTTTCAAAGCAGAGTGGATTGAGATTTCTAAGGTTTAGTCAGATGCGCAAGCTCGTATCAGTATAGTTATGTAACCGATACGATATGCTCTGACCTGTATGGGCCACCACAAAAACTTGTCACGACCAGCACCTACTTTTCGGACGCGAGCTCGTGAGCAAGCCAGCTACGCATCGAGCGGACTCCAGCCTGACTCGAGTACGTATAAGCTGTCCAGAGTAGGGTATCATATCTAGTCTAAACTATATCTCAATCCACGAGAATACATAAGACAGGAATGAACAATTTTGGGTCATGGTCTGCAGCCCATTAACATATTGTTCGATTAGACTCCAAGAATGATATGAATCTATAAAATAAGCAAAAAATATCATGGTACTGAATATAAATCACGAGAGGATAATAAAGAAATATCACAAGCAAATACCTGTATCATGTATCGCAATCCTCTACCATCCCGCTCTGCTAACTAACTCCATACAATCGCTAAACCTGAAGAGATCATCAGGTCCTTAGAGGACTAGCAAGATACATAATATACAAGCCAATATGTAACAGTACAAATATAAAAAAAAGTAAGAAGCAATCAAGGATATCCAATGAGACAAAATGAACTAAGACACAAGATCTAAACACAAGGATCCTAAGACACTGGCATGCCATACTAGAAATGGCTAATAGGTCAAAGCTATAGACTGCAGTCAAGACAAGCACTCACAATCTATAGTGTCTCAATCGCAGTCAAGGCAAGCACTCACAACCAAGACGGTAGCCAATCCTAGTATAAAAATCCTATAGACCGTAGTCAAGGTAAGTACTCACAATCTATAGAATGTCAAAGTCAAGTCCTACTCAAGTCATGTCAAGTCAAGTCAAGTTATAATCAAGTCGAAGGAATCGTGGTGTAGGACTAGATGACTCTATCAAGGAATACATATGAAACTAACACAGTGTAACAGATAGAAATATCATAACAAAAAGGAACAAGAATGTGCAGACAACTAGAAACATGTAATCTAAAACTATAACAGGATGAGGGTACTAGACATGGAATAAAGCAATCACGAATGTAAGAAAAAGAACAGCAACGAGATAATGAACATGCTTATAAACTAAATTGTACAAGTTGGCAAGTTATACTTGCCTGGTGGCAGCGCGAAGAACCAATAAGATACCGTCAACTTGTACGCCTTAAAGTTCAAAATCCATAAATGTCCCCAAAAACTGAAACAGACATCGCCAACCTTCTCAGAATAGTGAAAATAGCTAGTATTGCCTGCCCTTATGTCCAATTCTGTACACAGGGACAAAACGGTAATTTCGGGCCAAAATGATGTCCGCCGTTGGACCCGCTTTGTACCAAAAATTGTGCCAGAGTTAATGGTCTCTAAAGTCGTCAAACTATATGTTAATAGGTCCAATTTTCCAATATGAATCCGACCGTATGTTCAAAGTTGGATTCCGACGGGCCGTGCACAAAATCGCCCGTTAAATCTGACCGTAGGGCCCGCAAAACGGCGATCCGATTAAGTATCTCAGAATCGGACCAAACTTGGCATACAGGACCAAAAAAACAATACGGTCTTGTTGGCGTAAGTTTTGTCTCGATCTGACGAACGTGTACAAAGTAATTGAGAAATTTGCACAGAGGCCGATACGGTGAATTTCGACGGATACGCATCAAATTCGTCGCGCACATGCGACCAATTTGAATTCCGTCAAAGCCCACACGACCACGAAGCCATTACGCACCTTACGATGCTTTCGGTTCGCGACTACGTCGCCCGGATTTGTGGGACGCACGTCGTATCGGAGGAATTTTATTGATTTTAAAACTGGTTTTTGTCAAACTTCGGGATCCGATTTCTCGGCACGTAGTCAATGAAATCGACTTCTGCGAAAAGGGTTGTGGAGCCCTATATTTTGTCTATAACTGTGTTCAGGTGGAATTCTAAAAGATTACTAGATCGATCGAAATTGATCTTCCAATATGGGTTCATGGACTGATATATGTCATGTTTTTTGACTGGTTTTTCGCCATGTTTGGATCAATTTATCGAGCAACCTAGGTCTTTATCCTACAAACTATTGCAAGAAATTAAAAGCTGTATAGGTTGTGAGTTTACCTGCGCAAGTGGCTCGAGAAATGGACGAATATGCACGACGATACGTCGTCGCGAAACCAGCCCACATGCTACGGCTGTTCTGTTCCAGTCCGTGCGCTGTCCGGCGGCTCCTGCTGGCCGGCGGCGGCCCTCGGCGGTGCGCGTATGCGTGGGGAAGCGTCGCCAGTGATGGAGAGGAGGGTGGCGGTGTTTTGGCCATGGGTTTTAGGTTTTTCTGTTTCCTCTTTTTTTTTGCTATGCCTTCTTTATATATATGCATATATGCATATATACCCATGGGTCTGAAACCGAGAAGGGAGGGGTGCTCTAGATTGGGTCGGGATTCATTACTGCTTGTGGGGGTTTAGTTAGTATATACATCTAAACATAAATGCCTATTTACATCTAAACATAAATGCCTATTTACATCTAAACATAAATGTAAATGCCTATTTACATCTAAATATAAATGCCTATAAATGTAAATGCCTATTTACATCTAAACATAAATGCCTATTTACATGTTTACATGTATATATATCTACATCTAAACATAAATACCTATTTATATTTTTACATATATATATTTACACACATATACAATATATATTTATAAATACACATATATACTTTGTATATAAGTACCATATTTAATCTAAAATATTTAAATTTAATATAAAAATATATTTCCAAATAAATTATTTATATACACATGTGGATACACTTATGGCTCGGACTTCCCTGGCATGGCTAATACACTAGTCAAGACACGCCACTGCACTATTCGTGCCATAATTTCTAGTCACCTTATACTCCAAAACTCAACCATGGCTAAAATCATCTACCGTAATAATTAATTAAATAATCATTTATAAAATCTAAAAATCACCATTTAAATCAAATAAATAAAAAAATTCAAAAATTTTCGGGAAGGGAAGCTACACTTGGCGTCTATTCTTTGATGGTGCATCCAGAATTGGGCCCAATAGTATCATCATTGCTGGAGTAGGAATTGTCTTTGTATCCCCAGAAGGATTATCTATTCAAAGAGCCTATTCTTTGCATGAGTCATGTTCCAACAATGTTGCTGAGTACAATGCTTTACTCATCGGTCTACAATTAGCTAAACAACTGGATATCGACTATCTTGAAGTATACGGAGACTCTAAGTTGATTGTCATGAAATAACTTCTCGTTCCATACATCATGCCCCTTTAGTACTTTGAAATATAAGCACCAATCTTTGAAAACTCTGTAATAATTTGTACGTCTTTAGGGAAAACAACTTGAAAGTAGTAGCAATTCAGAAGGCCTTAGTTCGGTCGTGCGCCTGAGCCTTCTCTAGTACCTGTGGAGGAGGGATTAGCACATTATAACAATGTGCTGGTGAGCCCCATTGGCCCACTCAACTAAACCAACAATTTATTAATGACAAGTATTTTAAATCATGAGCTTATTAGGAACATGTAACATTTAAAGTAAATTACAATTAAGGCAACATGGAATTTCATGAAACCATGTTTACTTTACCATTGGCCGAATCCAGCTTTCCTGCATAAGATACATGATAATAATAATATACTTACTGCCCCTGCATAAGATATTGATTAGCATACATTCTTACAACATGACCACTGGTGGTTGTGCACCATTTCGACATTGCCATATAGGACTTCGTATGGTATGCGGTTGACCACTCACCAGGTTGCGAGCCCAAATGAAGGTTTCGATACTGTGCTACCAAAGCACTAATTCCTTCCTAGGCCGACTCGATCCCACCGTCGTAAGTATCGTTCAAGGAAATCCTTGTATACAAGTACGTCTTTGGTCATGCGAATGTGAGTCTAACTCGATAAATATTGTGTGCATTGAATATTGAAGTACTAGGCAACATGTTCATTCTCAACATTTCACATTCCATCATTTCAAGCATCAATTTATCTCATTTCATTGTTTATTTCATCGCAGCAATTCAATGTTCAAGACACAAGCATCATTTAAATGTTCAATGTTAATTCTCTAGCTTCTTAGTGGTATTGATTTGTGTCATTAGCAACTTGATATCGATCAACGGATGTTGTAAGACAATTATTTAGTTGGCATGAAGGAATAGCGAGAGGGACAAAACCACCACAGAAATCTACACTCACCAAATTAGAGAATCGCAGAGAGAGAGAGGAACACTTGTGCGCTTAGCCTTCCGTCACGCGTCAGTCTGCAATGGCACCAAAAGTTTGGTTAATACTCCGTCTCGTTATGTTCCCTTCTCTCAAAATTCTTAAGAATGAATGCTATACAAATTGATAAAAATGTGCAAGAATCAAATCATCGAAAACCATTCAGAAAAGCATCCATCAAAACCAAGCAGCAAAACCAGCAGCAAAACATCCAGAGAAAACTCTTGGACGCATTTCAAGAGAAACCAATCCATTAGTTGGAAAGGTTCATATGCATTTAATTTAGGCTAAAGTAAACAGTTTATTGATTTCATAAATTCCTTTAATTTTAAAGTTCTAAAGTAGAGATTTGTTTGGGTACAAGCCGAAAGGGCCCTTCTGTCAACAAAGCAAAAAATTGTCTAAGCGACCGGTATTTAAGTGTCTTTAATGAACCTCCGCTTGCTAGGATCCGGCCCCTATAGCCAACCCAACCTTATCAAAACTTAAAAAACCAAAAATTTAAAGGTAAATTACTAAAATCATTTAAACCGTTAATTTTTAGCTTAAACCATCTTTATTGAGTAAACCCTATAGAAATCCATGGCAAACCCAAGCCTAATCACTAAGGAGACCTCCTTCAAAGGGAAAGGCTCTAACAAACCAGAGGCTAACATGATTTTGAGTGAAGGCTATTCTCGACATGCATCCTCCAAGAAACCTCAAAGAGCTACGCGAACTACAAGGAAGGCTAGCCTACATCAGACGATTCATCTCGAACCTCTCTGGAAGGTGTCAGCCATTCACTCAGCTCATGAAGAAAGGCGTATCTTTCGTCTGGACTGAACAATATCAACGTGCATTCGACGACATCAAGGCGTATCTTACAAGCCCTCCAGTATTGGTTGCTCTAATAATGGGAAAGCCCTTCTTACTATATGTCTGCACTATGGATCATTCTCTTGGCACCCTCTTAGCTAAGAAGAACGAAGACGGCCATGAACAGAAAATTTACTACCTCAGCAGCACGATGGTGGGTGCCGAGCACAGGTACACACTGATAGAGAAGGAATGCCTCGTACTAGTATTTGCCATCCAGAAGATGTGCCACTATGTGTCTGGGCAGACTATCCACATTATATCTAAAGTCAACCCTCTCAGAATACTCATGATTAAACCGGGATCTCTCAATTCCCGTTTAGCTACATGGACAATGCTATTGACTCCGTATGATATGACCTTCGTTCCTCAGAAGGCAGTAAAAGTTCAAGCATTAGATGATTTCCTAGCAGCTCACCCGGTGCCAGAGTCGTCCAAACTCTACGACGAAATCCCCGATGAAGTGGTGGATTCTAATGTTGTAGGTCCTAAAAATCAAGTTGCACCCATCAAAGAAGTCATGAAAATCAAAGTATGCATCCTTCAAATGAACTGCGCAGAAGACAGATTGCGCAACAATTCGATTGTGCAGGCTGAACTGCGTACTCATCCAAGTGCGCAAGCTGACGTAGCCTTGTCATCATTACCTGACAGAGAATCAGATCTTCTGACAACTGACAGCACAGGGAACGAGGAAACTGTTCGTTTATCGTGCAGCACAGCGCTCGAGGACAGCTGTACATGCAGCACAATCTGCCAGATTTTCTGCTGTGCGGTCCATCCCAGCGCAATCTGAGGTCAGCGTAATTCATGTGGCGTACTTCATCAAGACAACTGACAAATGTACACGTGGCCTTTATACCATCAATTACTCACTACGTGGCAACCGTCTGTACGCGATCATGCGCATTTCAATCAAATGATGCCATGTGTCCAAAACAGTTGGCCCACAATCAAATAACTGTCAGCGCAGTCTGATGCTGCGCAATCCAGTGTATGCGTAATCCGTCCTGCTTAATTCAGAATAACTAAAATTTAGTTATTTCCAGAACTCTATAAATAGAGTTTCAAGTCTTCATTACAGGGGAGATCACACATAGAGATCAGAAAAATCAGAGAGTTCAGGAGTTCTTGCCCAAGTGCTGCTGCATTCTTCAGAGGTTACCGCCTTCAACTTCAGAGGCTACCGTCTTCAAAGTTCACATCGTCCAAAAAATAAAGCAATCGTCATTCAGATCGGATTCCTACAGTTGTACTTTCCCAAATTTTTGTAATCTTCTTACAAAGTTTATTGAAATAAAGATCAACTTTTGTTTTTGCAAACAAAATGGCGACTCTGCTGGGGATGACTTTCTCCTCCGACGAGGAAGTGACAACTCAATGTGACATTGCGTCTATCGAAAAGACGCAGAAGACGCTGGTTGTGAAGGTCAACAAGACTGTCTATGAAGCCATGATCAACTCCAGGACCACCCCTCGTACTGCAACAACTTCTGCCACGAGCAAAGTGCGCCCAGTGTGGGTCCCCAAGACTGCTGTGCAGTCTGCTAATTCTGCCACCAAGACTGCTGCCCAGTCTAAGGTCTCTGCTGCCAAGACTGTTGCATAGTCTGTTATCTCTGCTATTGCACAATCTG
This sequence comes from Iris pallida, assembly GCA_029216955.1. Taxonomy (NCBI): domain Eukaryota; kingdom Viridiplantae; phylum Streptophyta; class Magnoliopsida; order Asparagales; family Iridaceae; genus Iris; species Iris pallida. Next base: position 45,774 of record JANAVB010000884.1, read on the forward strand.
CCTCTACTACTCATGTGCAGTCTAATATTGCCAGTGCACAAACTACTTCCTATGCTGCCCTGTCAAAGTGCAAGGCTCCTCTGTCCCTGGCGCAGTTAGCAGCAACTCTTCCTGCGCAGTCTACCACTCCAGCAACTAGAGTGCAACCCAAACACTCTGACAACAAGACTCCTGCTGCGCAAGTTATTGAAACTGTAGCCAGAAGACTTTCTGCCCGAGTTACTCATGCGCAATCCACCACTCCAACAACCACTTCAATCCCTGCGCAAACTGCACCAGCGCAATCTAAGAAAGTCATCCCTTTGGCTAATCTCTCTCTTTCTCACAGCAAGGGAAAAGACTTAGTTTCTCTTCTCAAGCACTCTATTGCTCCTCCACCATCCACTGGGGGTAGTCTTTTGGCTATTCCTCCTCCTCTTCAGAACAAAGAAAAAGGCCCTTTCGTCTTTTCTCAAACTTCCTCGTCCCACGACTTGGAAAACAACAGAGGAAAACGCTCTTTAGCTAACCCTTCTTCACAAAACAAAGGAAAAGGCCCATTGGTCTTTTCTCAGTCTTCCTCGATTTTTATCGTAGAAGATCAATCTGAACGTGCCTTGACACCAATCAGTACAAAAACACTTTCCAACAAGGATTCTTCTTCTCGCATTGCCAAAGGGAAGTGTATTGATCATAGAGGTATTCTGCCTACTCCGGTAGCAGAGTTCCAAGATCTCCCAACTCTCAAGATATCCCGTTCAAGACAGGAAAAATTGCTGGTGTCTCAGACAGAAACCCCTGGGGGTGAGTTTGCTGATCTAAGAACTTATCTCAATCGACCAACCTCGGTGAAACGCAAACAGCTAATGCCGAAGACCAACCAGCATCAGAGACAAACTTCCAAGATCAAAAATCCAGACACCTATGCCAATGAAATGAGTACTTCCCTGTACACTCAAGGGACAAAACATTTGAAGAACCGGAACCATGTTTCGAATGTTGTCAAAGAACACATCCCTCAGACTTCCTCTCGTCCCGTCACTGTTCCTGATCTCTGAGAACACCTTAAACAAAAATGGGACAACATCTCATCACCTCCAGTACAACCACTTGGACACCATTGTAATCATAAAGTGGTCATCAAGTGTTGCTGTCAGACAACAAGACGATCTGTCTTCGATCGTTTGAACTTTCCAAATTCTGAACCTATGTCAAAAGATGAAGACGAAGTTTTGTACGTTTCCGTCAACATGACTTCCAGAGACACTGGAGGTAGGAAGTGCTCCAAGCATGGCAAGCCTCGCAAGCCAAGTCAACGGTATTTGGATCTACTCCAAGAATCTTGTGAAGGAGTATTTTGACATACCAGATCCCAAAGTCGAGACACAATCGGTCAAAAGAATCTTCAAAATCCTTCCGGTCATCTTCCTCTTTCTCACTCAGGAGATGATTCTTTCTCCGACTATGATGCATACAGCGAAAATTCTGAACAGATAGTGTCCTCCACTGTACCTAGAGAAGTAACAGCTTGTGTTGTTACTGAAGATCCTGATGCTTCCAGTTCAGCTAGTCAAGAACAACGAATAGCTGTGCTAGAAGACAAGTTGAAGACCATGGCCGAAATGGTTACAAATATGCATTATATTATTGTGGCCCAACATACAGTACTACAGCCCATACCTCCTACAAATCCTGAAATGATAGCATCGTCGGTGCCTGTCAATACAAGGCTGGGGGTAGCATCTCCTCAAATACCTCCTGTACAGGTCCAACCTACACCCAGTCAGTCAGGTGCTGGGGGTAGTGCTTACCACGCTGTTCCTCCCCTAACACTGTGATTCAACCTACTCCTTCTACATCAGTGGAAGATGCCAATGAAGCTGTCAAACTCCTGTGCACTCAGTTCGAGGCCTTCAAAGAGAGATAACTTGCAGAGGTTGGGGATCAAGCAACCTTACCCGGTTGAATGGAAGGAAGTCCCATTTCCTTCTAAGTACACAATCCTAACAATCTCGCTGTTTGATGGCAGCACTTTTCCCAGTCAGTTCATTAACCACTTCGAGGTAATGACTGTCCAACTTCAACCAAATGACGCTCTTCTTACCAGGGTATTCGTTGGCTGTTTAGCCGGCGTAGCATACGATTGGTACAGAAGCTTGCCCGATGGTTGTATCACCTCCTTCTCTGGTCTAAAAAAAATCTTTTTGGAACGATTTTATGAGGGGATCAACGTCATGACCATGTCAGCCCTTAATAAAATCAAACAAAGACACAATGAAACTGCTGAGAGTTTCATTGAAAGGTTCCGCCGAGAAGCTTTAAAAATGCCTCCTGGAACTCCGGCCGCTATCACCATAGACACCTGTAAGGCAAATCTTTTGTCTATCATCAGTATGTGGACGGGGTCAACTCAGTTCCAAGACTGGCCATCCTTCATTGTCAACGCTAAAGCAGCTGAAGTTAGCGCCGACAAATTCAAGCAGCTGGGGGTACAAATGTCTAACCCCGATCGGGATGAACACCAGACATCGGGTGGTGGTAATCGCCAGAACAACCGCAAGAAAAAAGAGACTTTGAACATCAACTTGAAAAACAAAGAATCTCTGGCGGTCAACGTAGCTCCCCCTACGTCTACGTCTACGTCTACTCCTTCAGCACCTCCAGCAAGGGAACCTCGTCCGAAAGTAGAATACTCTTTTGACGAGAATGACACCGTGAGCATCTTTGATTGCTTGATCAAAAGCAATAAGCTCTAACTCCCAGATTCGAAGAAGCCTGATGAGGTCGGTAAGACTGATCATCCCAAGTACTGTGTTTATCACAGGTTTATTGGGCATCCCATTCGAGTATGTTATGTGCTCAAAGGCAAAATCCAAGAGCTGGTCAATGCTGGTGTTGTCACTCTGCAGCAAGACGAGAAGACTGTTACCATAAACAAGGCATCAGTTCAATTCGGTGACTTCCCTCCGCAAATGGTACAGCATGGTGTCATCCCTATCCCCAAAGCTACTCTTGAGATTGAGAATCTCCCTCCTCCACGAAGTGAAGGTCTTGTCCCCTTGTCTCTTGACAATGGCGAGATTTTGTGGATCCACCCTGATCTTGCCTCGGAGTTCAAACTTTTCTCTTCCTCCAAGAAGAAAGATCGCTCCAAGGGCAAGACAAAGACTTGCAATATGGTGTCTTTTGATCCCATAGTTGATGAGGAAATCCTGCTGGGCACCAGATCAGGAAAAGCCTATCTAAAGGATTACCCCGAAGCTCAAGAGAATCCTTCCTCTTCTTCTGAGCCTGCTCCAGTGCAGCCTGCTTCTACTGAGGACATCCCTACTACATCCTCACCAGTTGTAGAACCCACTCCTCCCAAGCCGACAACCGTCGACAAAGGCAAACAGCAAGTCCGCTTCGACAAACCTTTGAAGAAGTCATCTCCCTCAGGACTTGAAAAGCCTTACAACTTTGATATCTTGGCTCAATTAGCCAATACACCGGCCTAGCTGTCAATCTTCGAGCTCTTGCGCCTCTCCAAAGAGACTCAAGAAACTCTGAGTGAGGCTCTCATGCATGCAGAAACCTGTCTAGCCCTTCTGAAGAAGCCGAAAGCAGAGCCAGTATCTTGCCTTCATTGTCATAGTGTATTGGAGTTAATTCCAAACATAACTTTTACACAGGATGACATGCTGATGGAAGACAACATGTACGACCGTCCTCTATACTATACAGGATATGTCGACTCGATGAAAGTCGATCGTATTCTTATAGATCCAAGGTCTGCTCTCAGCATCATGCCGAAGACAATGTTAGATGCGTTAAAGATCCCAGTGCATAGTCTTTCCAGTACAATCACCACCATCCTTGGATTCAATTAAGGAAGAAGTGAACCTCTGGGCAAGATTCGCCTAAAACTCCAAATAGGCAATCTTCGCACAAAGGTGACCTTCTACATCATTGACAATCATGGTTGTTCTTACAATGCACTTTTGGGAAGACCATTCTTACATGAACACAACATTGTTCCTTCGACTCTCCATCAATGTTTCAAATATGTCGATGACAATGGTGAGGTTCAAAAGGAGGTTGATGATCTCTATCCTTTCAAAGGCATCGAAGCTTACTGTAACGATGCTCGTATGTATAAGGATGAATTCATGAAGGTAGTACTGTCTCTGGACACTGAAGAAGAACAAGAAGCAGCCTAATGACACCCTCATCATACCTGTCAAAGGTCGTGTTTCTCGTCCCCAGTCCTCTAAACCACTGGCTATTCACTTGCCAGTCCAGAAGCAATCAGCTGATAATGGACAGGATAAAAGGGAGCTCACCTCTTCTGAGCCACTTGTTATCGACTTACGTCGTAACAAAGAAAAAAGGCAGCTTACCTCTTCTGAGCCACTTGTTATTGATTTATCTCATAACAAGAATAAAAGGGAGCTCACCGCCACTGAGCCGCTTGTTATCAACCTCCGTCGTAACAAGGCCAATCCTCCTCCACGTTCTTCTTCTCCCCCTCTTGTAATCAATCTGACCAAGCCTGCTAAGGCTAAAGATCCTGCTGTAAATACGGATGTACAAATCAATAAAAAAGCATCTACTTTCCAGTATACTGATGTCATTTATCATGCTAAATACTATTTGGATATGTTAGATAGCTATCAATCATTTACAATGGAAGTTGTGCAGTCTCTTCAAACAGAAGTCTCACTTGAACATCCAAAAGATTCATATCGTATTGTTCCCGCTCGAAAGAAAGGCGAGAGTCCAATACTTTTTAGTAAAGGACCGGAACAACAATTCAGCTATACGGATGATAGCAAAAGTAACGACACGGGGCATCTTCAACTCCGTCGTTATAGTCAACAATCAAAGGACATCATCCGAAAGATGGGTTATGACTTCAAGAATGGCCTCAACTACGGTAAAGGTAGAAGAACTCCTATCCGTATAACTGTTCCGAAAGGAAAATCAGAGATGTATTACAGCAAGACCAAAAGAGGTCTCGGATATGCTTCTCCTCCAGTATTATCCCCAGCAGCCTCTGAATCCGATAGTGAGGAGCGCTCTAACTCTTCTGATTCCAGATCATGGGATTCTGACACCAGCATCGGTCAAGTTCATCGATTGACTGTATCTTCTAACATGGTCTTCGTCGAACTTCCAGAAGGCTATGACGAGGATGTTGAAGAAAATCCCGAAACAGATCTTTGGGCTCAACGAATGGATACCCAATGGGAACTCCGATTCGAACAAAGGGAACCTCCTACTGAAGATCAATTGGTTCAAATTAATGTAGGAGAAAGCGGATCACCTCGTCCAATATTCATCAACAAGAACCTCCCAAAGGCAGATAAGCAAGAATTAATTCTTTTTATTCAAGAATACATTAACATCTTTGCCTGGAGTTATGAAGACATGCCAGGACTAGATCCCAAAGTTGCTACTCACAAATTGAACATCCTGCCTGATGCAAAATCGGTCAAACATCAACAACGGCGCTTTAAGCCAGAAATGATGGATGCAATCGACGATGAAGTCAAGAAGCTTATCATGGCTTTATTCGAGAAGAACAACATCCTGATTGGGTAGCCAATGTCGTCCCAGTTCTAAAGAAAACTGGTAAAGTACGAGTCTGTATCGACTTTCGGGATCTTAATGAAGCATGTCCAAAAGATAAATTTCCTCTTCCTATCACGGATGTCAGGATTGACAATACCTGTGGGTTCAAAAGAATATCTTTCATGGACGGATTCTCCGGATACAATCAAATTCGGATAAATCCTGAAGATAAAAAACATAATTCTTTCCGCACTCCTCGCGGAGTCTACTGCTATACTGTCATGCCATTTGGTCTCAAGAACGCTGGTGCAACATACCAATGAGCCATGAGTACCATCTTTCGAGATCATCTGCGTAAGACTGTCGAATGCTACGTCGACGATATCGCTGTCAAAAGTCGTCTGAAGGAAGATCACATCCAAGACTTGAGAACTATCTTCAACCTCATGCGCCAACATCAACTCAAAATAAATCCCACCAAGTCATTCTTGGGTGTTTCTAGTAGAAAATTTCTCGGCTTCGTCATTACCTTTAAGTGTATACACGTGGATCCCGAGAAGATCAAAGCCATTCAAGAGATGCGTCCTCTACGCAACCTAAAAGAGCTACGAGGATTCCAAGGTCGACTTGCGTATATCAGAAGATTCATTTCGAATATGTCTGGACGTTGCAGACCATTTACTCAGCTAATGAAGAAGGGGTGTATCTTTCATTTGGACCGAAGAATGTCAACGAGCATTTGACGACATAAAGCAGTATCTCATGAATCCACCAGTTTTAGAGCCACCAATCTCTGGCATACTATTCTTAATGTATGTCCGTGATATGGACCATTTATTGGGTGCTTTACTTGCTCAAAAGAACAAAGAAGGCCATGAACAAGCTATCTACTACCTCAGTCGTACTATGATTGGTGCTGAACATCGTTATAGTCTGGTCGAAAAAGAATGCCTAGCTCTTATGTTTGTTGTTCAAAAGACGAGGCATTACATCATTGGCCAAACTATTCATGTCATATCCCGAGTTAATCCTCTTCGGGTACTGATGAAGAAGCCTAGCACACTCAATTCTCGACTGGCTACATGGGCCATTCTGCTAGCCCAATATGACATGGTATATGTTCCTCAAAAATCTGTCAAAGGTCAAGCACTGGCGGATTTTTTAGCAGCTCATCCTGTTCCAGAAACGTCCAAACTCTATGATGAAATTCCAGATGAGACTTTGGAATCAAATACAATCTCTGAAGAGTTTCCTACTTGGCGTCTATTCTTTGATGGTGCATCCAGGATTGGACCCAATGGTGCTATTGTTGCAGGAGTTGGGATTATTCTCATTTCTCCAGACGGGTCAACTATCCAAAGAGCTTACTCCCTAGATGAGCCTTGCTCCAACAACGTGGTAGAATACAATGCTCTACTCATTGGCCTTCAGCTAACTAAACAACTAGACATCGAGTATCTTGAAGTCTATGGTGACTCTAAGTTGGTTGTTAACCAAGTTAGAGGAACTTATGAAGTTTGCCATCAAGATCTAGTACCTTACTATGAAGCGGCAATCAACATGGCTACATTATTCAAAGCCTTCTTCATTGAATATGTACGACGAGCTTGTAATACTGAAGCAGACGCTCTGGCCAATCTTACAGCTGTCTTAGCCATCCCTATCAAAAGACAACAGGTGGTGGTCATCTCTAATCGGGAATTATTTTGCATCGAAAACAATCGTAATATTGAGTTCAGTAATCTTACTGAAGCCAATGTTATCGACGAAGATTGGAGAGATCCTTTTATCGACTTTGTAGTTCATGACATACTCCTGAAGATCCCAAGGAAGCTACGAGTATTCGTCGATGGTCTCTGCAGTTTTACTACAATCAAACCACCAAGACTCTCTATCGGCGAACTTATGACGGCTTACTCTTGCGTTGTCTCGCTGGTGATGAAGCGAAACAAGTATTGCGTGAAGCTCACGATGGTGTCTGCGGAGCACATCAAGCCGGTCCTAAACTGTAGGATCGCATCCGACGTATGGGTTACTACTGGCCCTCTATGGTATCTGATGCCATCGAATATGCAAGGAAATGTCGCGCTTGTCAAATCCATGCAGATTTTATTTATCAACCATCAGAATTCCTTCATCCGACTGCCGCTTCCTGGCCTTTTGAAGCTTGGGGCAGGGACATCATCGGTCCTATCAATCCTCCTTCTTCTAGAGGACATCGGTTCATACTGGCAATAACCAACTACTTTTTCAAATGGACTGAAGCTATACCATTGGCTGAAGTCAAGACCAGCAGCGTTATCAACTTCATTAAACACCATGTCATCTATAGATTTGGTGTACCTCGACGAATCATCCACGATAACGGACCTCAGTTCATCAGCCAAAAGTTTACAAGCACTACTAAAATACCCTATATTAGCGACGTTAGAATACGTCGCTAAATGAGGAAAATCCGTCGCTAAACATAAACTGCGACGGATTTAGCGACGAAAATATGACGTCGCGTAATGGCTTGTCGCAGATGACCAATTCGTCGCAGTTCGTCCCTATTTGCGACGAAAGCTAACTCGTCGCTAGACGTCGCAAAATTAGCGACGTCTAGCGACTATAGAGTATGTCGCCAGATTGGCGACGTAGGGCGACAACTTAGCGACGTATTGAACTTTAGATATGATGACATGGCATGTCAGCCACGTCAGCACGTTAGCGACGTCTAGCGACAAAGTTATCGACGTCCGCCCATTAGCGACGTCTAGCGACAAAGATATGATGATATCCCACGTCAGCACTTTAGCGACGTATAGCGACATCACGTCGCAAGTTAGCGACGTATAGCGACGTTCTATCTTCGTCGCTAGACGTCGCAGAACGTCGCTATACGTCGCAGATTGTATAAAAAAATTTAAAAAAAAATAATTGCTATTTTTGTTATGCTGTGTGTCTGTGTTTCACATTCACTGTAAACACAGACACACATCATCACAAAAATACATATTATATTTTTTTTAAATTTGGGCAGCACCTCCTTTGTATATCGGATCATCGCTTATAACCCAGCGTAGGTATATTCGTCATCCCCGTCGCAGATAAATGGCAAAACAAGTCTACAACCAATAAAAGTTTACAATCAATAAAAGTCTACAAACAATAAAAGTCTAACAAGCAATACAACCAATAAAAGACGATGGAGCAATATCATCACCCAATACAACTAATAAAAGTCTCGCAAGCAGAGAAAGAAGTATCTCAACCAATACAAGTCAACCACAAATAAGAGTCTCACAAACAGAGAAACAAGTGTATCAACAACAAATAATAAAAAAGACATCACAAAGGACCCCGGCTGCGCATCTGGGATAAAATGATGTCGTACTGCTCCTGTGTGAGCTGTGCAACGTCCGGAGGCAGTAAAACGTCTGGAGTCGGCACCGTCGATGGACCGGGAGGACGCTGCTCTATCTCTCGCAGTCGCTCAGCATGCACAGCCAGGGCACTCACCATCCTCCGACTACTCTCCTCAAGCGAAGTCTGTACCTGATTGAGTGTGGCAGACATGGCGATCTGCGTCCCCTCCAGCTCGACCTGTCTACGCTCTGTGCGCTGTGTAGACTCGGTGAGCGTGTGCAAGTTAGCAGCTGTAGCCTGCTGCAGAGTCATCATATCCTGCATACTGCGCTCGATCGCATCAAATCGTCCGGTGATCGTCGGATCGTCGGATCATCGCTCTGCCCCAGCTGCCTCAGAAATCTGCTGCTGCAACTCGCGACACAGCTCCTGGAGCTGACGAGCAATATCATGCGCCTGTGATGACGCCTGCGAAGCTGGAGACTGCGCACTGACAGAGGGGGCCCAGGATGACTCTGAAGCCAAATAGGCGTCGTAGGATCCCGTACCGTAGTACGTACCCTTCTGAAGACCACCAACGGCGGTCATCCAGAGGTCGTCCGGCGATGGAGCTGTAGGCGGCTGGAAGGAAGTACCAGCCCCTCCCTCTGCTGGCGCACTAGCAGCAGCAGCAGCAGCAGCAGCCGCCGCCTCCTCTTGTAGCCGAAGAAACTTGGCCTAGAATAATGTTTGCTAACGTCTAAGTGTTTGCTAAAGTCTATATTGATATCTATTTTCCTGTTTTCTGTTATAGTAAATTAATATAAAGGATAGAACGTACATATGCCTGCGTCGCCTTCTCATCAATGAACTCCCCAGCCCTCCGATGGGTGACCAGGAAGACGGTCACCATGTTGGGGTCCTCACCCTTTTTTACCTGTTAAAATATATATTTATCTATTATTAGTATTAAACATTCTTTCCAACTATATATAAAATGATGTCCGTCATAGAAAACGTACCAGACGACGAAAATGCTCCGTCATAGGAATGGAGCCACCACACCACTTACCGGCGCACGACCGCGCCATCTTGGCCTTCTCAGACCGCTCCCGGTACCCGTCCTCGGCGAATCTAGCCTTCATCGCAGTCCACTGCTCTGGCGTGATCCAACCTTGGATCGGCTTTCCGGCGTGGTCACAATCCTTCTGGTCGCGGATCGCATCACGAATGAGCTTGCCTGCGACGGCAGAAAATTGGCCCTCGATCTTCGTCGCCCGGTATGGTGGATAGAAGTAGGTCCTCTACGAGAAGTCAAATAGAAAACTTGTATAATATACAAAAATGATTATTAAAATTTAAAAATAAACAAATTTTTTACCTTGAAGTGGGCCAACCAAAAGGCCTTCCTATCGGCGGGAGCATCTGAGTAGTTAATCCAAGGTCCACCATAGTTCTCCCTCAGAAATCTTCCCAGCGCTCTCTGTACTGCAGGAGGCCGATATCTATAAAATAATAAATTTCATGAATATATATGTACATATAATCATTTGAGAAATATATATTAACTAATTAACTTACTTCGTAGGCCCGTCCGTCCAAATCTCCATCCGTGTCTCGCCCGGTGGAGCGCATGGAGGGTCGCTATCACCTCCTGCCTGGTCAGGATCAGTCTCATCCCCGTCCTCCATATGCTGGGCGTCGACAGGAGGAGTGCTGGACGCAGGAGGAATGCTGGACGCCGGAGGAATGCTGGACGACGATGGTGGAATGCTGGACGACGAGGAAAGATCAGTCGCCAACCTGCTGGAACTGCCATGTCCCGGTAATGGACCGGGAACAGTACTGTACACTGGCGTACTCGGAGATGAGGATGAGGGTACGAAATCTGCCTCCCTATCCCGAGGCACACGGGACTGACTCGTATGATGACGCCCTCCGCGTCGTCCTCCTGCCATACCTGATAATAACATATTTATATGATAGACATCACAGATTTTTGAAAAATATCATAGTCCCAAAAGTGTCACTAAATACATCACAGATTTTTGAAAAATATCATAGTCCCAAAAGTGTCACTAAATACATCACAGATTTTTGAAAAATATCATAGTCCCAAAAGTGTCACTAAATACATCACAGATTTTTGGAAAATATCTGTCACAAAAGTGTCACTAAAGATAACGTCCTCCGCGACGTCCTCCGCGTCGTACATATTTAATCCTCTTCTGAAAATTCATCTTGTTCGTTTAGCTCTTCTTCTTCTTCTTCTTCTTCTTCTTCTTCTTCTTCTTCTTCTTCTTCCTCCTCCTCTACATCTTCACTTTCAGCTGCATCTTCCTCTTCGGATAATTCTACTTCTTCTACACAATTAGATGTGTAATGAGGAACTTCCGTATTGTCCACTTCTATATTATTTGTTACAAGAGGTAGTTCATCCTCTTGATAAGCTATATCGTCAACCTCAAAGGTATTTCTAGCTTTGGTCTTGCATACTGTCCACCAGTCCGACCTTGTTGTTTCCCGTTTAGGATAACGTGTGAAGTACACGAGCTGAGCCTGACTTGATAGGACAAATGGTTCATAGGCTTGATATCGACGCCGATAGTTTATATCCACAAGACCGTGCTTGTCTACTTTCCAACCTTGACCTTCAATCGGATCGAACCAATCACACCTGAATAACACAATCTTAGCAGGCTCTATTCCATAACTATATGTCAGCTCCACAATCTCCCGTAGGATGCCGTAGAAATCGTTGCCCGCATCAACATCTTTGTAGTTCGAAGATCTGATACACAAACAGCTGTTTTTGGTGGAGTCGAGATCCACAAAGTTGTCTCTGATCGGGCAAGTTGTTGACCTGAACCTGAACCCATTAACACAGTAGCTTGGCCATATTTTTGCAGCATAAATTGGTCCCTTGGCTAGCGTTCTAATAGACTCATTCTCAAGTCTTGCGTATGGACTATCGACCTAAATACTACGAAAAAATAAATTAAGCTCATTCTCAATCGTCGTGCATATACTGAAAGGTAATTACAGAGTTCTCAAGTCTTACATATGCACTCAACCATGATGGAAAATAACGCCTCATTTCTTGTTCTAGTTCTTCTTCTGTTATGTGTGGCCTACCTGACCTCACTTCATCATTAAATATGCTGAAAACAACATCGTTCAATTAATGTAATAGTCTAATAATCAACACTATTAAAATAATGTAAACGTATTAATTACTTACCCCTCCAGCTTCTCTACTTCATCCTTATCGCAGTTGAGTAATACATACACCTGAGCAGCCCTTAGCTCATCATCGTTCAGATATCTCTTCTTCATTTTACCCGACGGCTTTCCTGAAGCATTGAATACCTTCAGTATTGTATCATTACATTCATGATCTCCGTCGTCGTTTCTGGAAGCTCTCGTTCTATTAGTTGCAATATGAGGCTTGAAATACATCGAACAAAAGTTTGTAATCTCCTCGAGAACATAGGCTTCACAAATAGAACCCTCGACCCGTGCCTTATTTTTCATCTTTCTTTTTAGGTGATTCAAATGTCGCTCGAACGGGTACATCCATCGATATTCGACGGGTCCACCAACACGTGCCTCATAGGATAGATAAATCGGCAAATGCTCCATAGAGTCGAAGAATCCAGGAGGGAACACCCTCTCTAGCTTGCACAGTGTTACCGCAATGTCCTTCTCTTGCTTTTCTAGACGATCAACGAGCAATTTCTTAGAACAAAGGTCCTTGAAGAATATGCTAAGCTCCGTCAATGGATCCCAAACTGCCTGCGGTAAGAATTCCCGAAATGCAATCGGAATTAACCTCTCCATGAATACGTGACAATCGTGGCTCTTCATACCCGTCAATTTATTTTCCTTCGGATCGACACATCTTCTCAGATTTGACACATATCCGTCTGGAAATTTTAGGCCCTGGATCCACCGACAAAGTCTCACTTTATCCTCCTTGTCCAGTGAGAAGATCGACTTCGGCAGGAACTGTTTTCCATTCTGCTCTATCAAATGCAACGCAGGGCGTTTGCATATTTCTGCTAAGTCCAACCTGGCCTTGGGATTGTCTTTCGTTTTTCCCTTTATGTCCATCACAGTATTAATTATGTTATCAAACACATTCTTCTCAATATGCATGACATCAAGATTATGTCTGATCAGATTGGTACTCCAATATGGCAGATCCCAGAATATGCTCCTCTTTGTCCAGTTATGATCTCTACCAAATCCATCGTACTTGTACCCAGTTGTAGGATCTTCGATAGCACTTGGAAAATCTCTAACATCCTCCCATATCGCGGCTCCGCACCACCTTGGCGGTGGATCACCCTTCTCTACAACGCCGGCACGGAATGCATTCCTGTTCCTTCTGAACGGATGATCTTTTGGCAGAAATTGTCGATGACAATCAAAGAAGCACGGTTTTCCTCCGTGTTTCAAGCGAAAAGCCTTAGTACGGTCCATGCAAATCGGACATGAGAGACGTCCATGAGTGCTCCATCCAGATAACATTCCATATGCCGGAAAGTCGTTGATGGTCCACATAAGGGTTGCCTTCATCTGAAAATTCTGCTTCCTGGAAACATCGTACGTGTTAGTGCCTACTTCCCATAACTGATTCAACTCATCTATCAAAGGCTGTAAGTACACATCAATGTTCCTCTTGGGATTGTTCGGAACAGGAATTATAACGGTTAGAAACATGTACTCGGTCTTCATGCACATCCAAGGCGGTAGGTTATACGGAGTGACAATCACAGGCCAGCACGAATACTGGGATCCCGAAAGACCAAAAGGAGTAAAACCGTCAGAACATAGCCCCAACCTGACATTACGTGGATCTGAAGCAAAATTAGGATACACTCGATCAAAGTGCTTCCACGCTTCTCCATCGGATGGGTGATCCAACACTCCTTCAATCTGTTCTCGCATGTGCCAACTCATATTTTCGGCCGTCTTTTTCACCATAAATAATCTTTGCAATCGCGGCGTTAAAGGCAGGTAGTGCATTGAATCGGTCGGTCTTCTTGCACCGGTAGACCTTCCTGTACTAGTTGGCTTATAGCGATCAGCACCACAAAATCTGTACACATCTGCGTCCTTGTCGTCTTTGTAGTACAGCATGCACCCATTGCGACAAGAATCGATTTTCTCGTATCCCATCCAGAGCGATCTCACCATCCTCTTAGACCGGTAGAAGTCTTTAGGTAACTTAGCACCCGCCGGCAAGATCTCTATAATCAACTCCAGCACTCGGTTGTAGCATTCTTGCGACATGTTAAAATCTGACTTAATGCTCAAAAGTCTTGTAACCACCTCCAACGGTGAATGATCCTCACAACCAGGATACAATGGAGTCCTTGCATTCTCCAGCAACTCCATGAACTTTGCAGCGTCGACATTCGGTGCCTCCTCAGCTGCATCAGGAACAAAACTGGGCCCAGCAGCGTCGAAAACCATGTTCACGCACCCGTCGTCGTATGCATGATTATCTGAAACAAAATTAGGTCCCGCATGCATATACGGCTCAACATAAGGCTCCGGCTCTGATGCTAACGACACAAGTTCTCCGTGTGCGGTCCACTGATAGTAATTAGGCATGAAACCCCTCGAGTACAAATGATATGTCACTTCCACTTCTGGATAATATTTCACGTTATGACATTTCACACACGGACACTTAATTTTGGTGCCGTCTATGTACTGAGGGAACGCCTTAGCAAACTGCAGGAACTGCTCTACTCCCGCTATGTATTCATCCCGCACACCACACATATCTTCAGGACGACGATTGTACATCCATGAACGATTCCGCAAGTAGTAATTCAGCTCCATTTGGAAATAATTCTGCAAAGATGAACACACCAATTAACAATGTTTGCTAACGTCTAAGTGTTTGCTAAGTGTTTCCTATTTTTCCGGTAACGATTTCACGGGAGGAGTACGAGATGTTTCCTATTTTCCCGGTAATTCATGGCTTCTGTGAAATAACCCCATCTTGGCTATTTGTTAAATAGATCGGCCCTGAGCTCCCATGTTCAGTCGTGCCTTCAACATCATGTTCAAATGAAGGTGACAAGCAGCTGACTATAGAAAAATATGTCGTATTGAGCTTCATAAAGAAATGCAAGATTACTATATAGGAGCTTGTAATCTTGCATTTCTTTATGAAGCTCAAGACGGCATATTTTTTCATAGTCAGCTGCTTGTCACCTTCATTTGAACATGATGTTGAAGGCACGACTAAACATGGGAGCTCAGGGTCGATCTATTTAACAAATAGCCAAGATGTGGTTATTTCAAACGATAGGAGTCGCTATATTCCTTAGAATAGACTTAGAATATTCTCTAGAATATTCTTGGAATATACCTTGTAGCCAAGTGCTAATTAGATCTAGATCTAATTACTCCTATAATTACCTCTCCTGCCCCCATTAGTGCTAATCACTACAAGTGGGGGGCCATGGGGGTGCTACTGCTGATGTAAACTGCTGCTACAACAGCTGTTCTTGCTGCTGCTGTTGCTGGAATGGGGGCAGCAGCTCCCCTTCTACTCCCCATCCATCTATCCACCTATCCATCCAACTATCTATCTAATATATATCTACACATACCAATAGCTAACTAGTATCCTATTTCTAACCCCAACTTGGTATCCCAAACCAAGGCTCTAACACTCTAGGATACTAACAACTACATATCTAACTAGGATATGGCCTAAGATGCTAACCTATATCTAACACATTTAACCTCACACTCATCCACACAACTCACTTACACACTCACTCACATATATCACCCATGATACCACACTCATAAGCTCTCACCTAGGCTTACATATAGGCTAACACACACACACACACACACACATATAGGCATATATAGGACACATATAAATAGGATTATAGGTCCACTAATCCTTCCTATCATCCTTACATCCATTCCATTTATCAATTCCCACACTATCACCATACTACAATATAACCACAACACTACAACATGAATATTATACCAAGAGACACACACACATATATATCTATATATAACCACATATATATAACATGTAGGTATATATATATAGGTGACATGTGTGTGTGTGTCTGTGTGTGTTTGTGTGTGTGTGTCTGTGTGTGTGTGTCCGTGTGTGTGTGTCCAACTAAAGGCTAATAAGTAGGCTAACTAATGGCTAAAAGATAGGCTAAAAGGATGGGCTAATAAGTAGGCTAACTAATGTCAAGTGGGGGGCACACTGCTGCAAATTTCAGCAGCATATAGCTGCTGTCCCCTCCCCCCCAAAACTGCTGAAAACAGCAGCCCAGGCTGCTGGTTGCTGTCCAAAACCCCCTCCCCATAAGCACACTTCTATCCTCCTTCAATCTCTATCATTTCCTCATCCTTTCATTGATTTCCACAATCAAAACCTCTCAACATTCCCACAACCATAACCCCAAATAAATATACAACCACACACAAATATATATATATATAAATATATATATATACATGTAAAGAGATACAACATATAAATAACACATGAATAATAATATGAAAAAGAGCACAAGAAGAATATGATAAAATCTGTGTCAGTGTGTGTGTCTGTGTGTGTGTGTGTGTCTGTGTGTGTGTGTGTGTGTCCGTGTGTGTGTGTGTCTGTGTGTGTGTCCGTGTGTGTGTGTGAGAGGAGGAGGAGGAGGAGGAGGGAGAGGAGTTAGGGTTAGGGTTAGGGTTTACCTTAGGAAGAGGAAAGAGGAGGAGGAGCTAGGGAGAGGAGGAAGATCTCGGATTGGGGGAGGAGGAGCTCGTCGGAGCGGGAGCGAGTCGCCGGGGGTGGGGGGAGAGAGTCGCCGGGGGGGAGAGTCGCGGGGGGGGGAGAGAGTCGCCGGGTGGGGGGAGAGTCGCGGGGGGGAAAGGGATTCTGAAAATTTTGGAAATTTTCGAGTGAGGGGGAAAAGGAAACAGCGTGCCCTAAGTAAAACATTTAGCGACGTCAACTAAAGACGTCGCTAAACGTCGCAAAATTTTATTATATGGCGACATATATTAATACTCTGTCGCTAAACGTCGCTGTTCTGCGACGTAATTTATGTAATGTCGCTGAACGTCGCTAGTTAGCGACGATTTGCGACGTCACATGACGGGAGTCGCTATATTACATATATAGCGACGTTATTTTCTTACGTCGCTAAAACACGTCGCTAATATAGCATATTTTAGTTGTGAAGGTTCTGTGACGATCATCGGATTGACAATGTTGCTTCGACAGCCTACAATCCTGCTGCTAATGGCTTGGTTGAAGCTTTTAACAAGACTATCATCAAACTCCTCAAGAAGTTTGTATCCACTAACAAACGAAACTGGAGTAAAAAGCTTGGGAAATATCTTTGGGCCTACCGTCCTACGGTCCGCAACCCTACAGGCCGTACACCCTTTTCTTTGGTATATGGCTGTAAAGCAGTTCTACCCCTGGAACTTCAGATCCCATCTCTAAGGATTTCTATCGCCAACGAGCTCACTACAGAGAACAATGACCTTCTTCGACTCCAAGAATTAGAAGCACTCGATGAGAAGCGGTTAATGGCTCAGCAGCATATTGAGTTATACCAAGCCCGCATCTCAAAGACTTTCAACCGCAAAGTTAAAGTCAGAGCCTTTCAGAAAGGAGAGCTTGTTTTAACAGTCAGACGTCCTATGACTATGACTCACTCGAGCAAAGGCAAGTTTGATGCGAAGTGGGAAGGGCCATATATCATGAGCAAAATCTTCTCAAATGGAGCCTATCAACTCACAGAACTAGACGGTCGAGTTGCAATGATGCCTATCAATGGCAAGTTCCTTAAGAAGTATTATGTATAAATGTAAAAGACATTGCTTGTAATCATTAGACAAGTTCATAAATAAAATTTAATTTTATTTCATCATGAATGATAGTACATAACATCAAGGAAGGTCACTATCATCTTTCTCAAAATCGGGACGCGGGCCACTGCCGTCCTTATTGAAGACATGATCAGCAAAAGAGCTGAGAACATTCTTGCTGGAACCCACCAGGAACTTGCAAGCAGCCATCCTCATGGCTTTTTCTTCTTCAGCCTTCCCTGGTTCAAGAAGGAAGTCCAAGATGTCCTTTGGCGGTTTGGGGGCAGACGAACCTTCGCCCGCTGCCATCTGCTTTGGTTGAGCCGATTTAACTGGTTGTTCATCAGTACCAGCTTCTACCTTTGAGGCAATCTCAGCCTTCTTGGATGCATCTCCAGACGACATTTTTATGTTGAAAAATGAAAGTGGCCATCCCATCTGAATTTCTATCCTATTTATACTACAAGAAAAATGTTCATTTACGACACGCAAAACACGCCGTAAAAGACCTTTTACGGCGTTCATATTGATGCCGTAAAAGACTATGCCGTAAAAGACACTACTATTTACGGCGCGAGGATAAACGCTGTAAATGTCTAAATGCAGGCCGTAAATGTACACAACTGAACGCCATAATTGTTTTTTCTCCAAATGTTAGACAACTATTTATGGCATATTTAGTGTGCCATTAAAGCTATTCTTCATAATCAAATATGGCGCACACATAAACGCCGTAAATCTATTCCTTAGTTGCAAATACGGCATACACTTGAACGCCGTAAAAGCTATTCCTCAAATCAAATACAGCTTACATTTGTATGCCGTAAAAGCTATTCTCTAGAATCAAATATGGCTTACATTTGTATGCCGTAAAAGATATTCCTCAGAATCAAATACGACGTACATTTACATTCCGTAAAAGCTAGCTGTTCCTCAGAATCAAATACAAGAATCAATCTGAACAAAGTATATATATATATATATATATATATATATATATATATATATATATATTTTATATATATATATATATATATATATATATATATATATATTATATATATATATATATATATATATATATAACATGTCAAAAATAAGTTAAAAAATAGTTAATTGATATGTAATTGATCACAATCAAAGTACAAAACTGGAAACTCCTTCAAATAACCCAAACACGTGATATCATAAAAACTAATTGGATTCAGTAGACAAAATACATCAATTGTAATGCCAAAGTCATGCGAAAGTACATCATGCGATATTGATACATGAACTATAAAAACAATTAGTACTAAATTAAGAACCATACTTCGACACAAATATTTTTGATCGAGTTTGTTTCATACATTGCCCTACTTTGGAACAGAAAGTGCAAATTGTCTTCTATCTATGACAAAATTCATCTCAATTTGGTTGTAGAGGAGAAGCTTCAAGCAATATACTAATTTCTTTCTTCTTCTTTTGATTGATAACCTGCACAAATAAAAAATGTGTTTTAGTTTATTGTATCCAATTTGATGTATATATAAACACAACAATTTTAGTTAACACGATGCTTTTGTTCTTTGTTCTTTCTATAGGAGTTTAACATGTATATTATATGTGCTATTCATTCCTTGTTTTCTTATTGCCACATGTTTTCTGTTGCCACTTTCCTATTGCCACTTGTTTTCATATTATCGTTTTTATTGCCAATATAGACTAACTATATACCTTTAGGACATTAGAAATAAAATTGAAATGTAAATGATAGAAAGCACAAATAAGAACCTGGTGGCACAGATAAATGGTTGTAACTAAAGAAACAAATGAATAGTTGTCATATAAATGGTTGTAACAAACAAAGAAATTGTTGTAACCAAAGAGACAAAAGAACATAAATGAGAGGAAGCACAAATAAGAGCTCTATACCTTTAGGACATAGGAAAAAACTGGTTGTACAATTTCATACTATGTTGTAGATGATAAAGGAACAACCAAACATCTAGAAATGAAATAGCATCTTACCTCCATAGTCTACATCTAGAAATAAAATAGCATCTTACATCCATAGTCTTCGATAGCGTATGACCTATGTTTACATCTAGTAACAGTATTATGTCATCTAGAAATAAATGTTATTGGTATTCGGCTACACATTAAACCAATATAAGAAACAGTATTCTGTCAACTGCTAGACTTACAGAAGGTAAATCATGTGTAGGACAAATAAAAACTTGTGCTAAACAAGATTGACATTGCAATGGAATATTTTGTACCTTAAATTTTAATGGATAGATGATCCGAAGACAGGTCTACCTGTATTTTTCAATATGGGTAAGAATCACATTAGAAATAAAAATTTGATCACTTGTGAACTAAAAATATGCATTTTTAATACGGGAATGAAGAATGGTAGTTTCCAAAAACACCATAGAAATTGAGGTGATGATCAGTAATAGCCACTAACTAGTAATCAAAAACTAACATGCTAACAAACCCTCAGGAAGAAACAGATATCATAATTAAGAGGCATATCCTTTGGAAGAAGAACAAATAGAATCAAGGTCAGGATATCACAAAGTTTTCGAGTTCTTGACTAAAAGTAAGAATTGCTCACAATATAATTTGTGCAACACTTCGGAAAAAACCATAATAGGTACATATGAGAAAAGGAGTGCTTACCAGAGGCTACATAAAACCGACAAAATATTGTGTTCCTCACTATGAAACCAAGATCCTGGTAAATTTTGCTGGACATGCTATCAAGATCACTATATATGTTTCAGATGACACCTTGATTTTTAACACCTTTTGGAAACTATACTTCAGATAAACTTGGCACAAAGACATTAAAGGCAACAAACTAAATTAGACAATAAATAGTATTCCCAGCTAGGCAGTACATAAAGTTACTTAAAAGTCTTATAACAAACTACATTAGAGAATAAATAGTATTCCAGCTAAGCAGTACATAAAGTTACTCAAAGTCTTATATCACTGGTCAGGCAGCAGTATACAAACTAATTACAGAAAGGTGGATAATAAACTCAAGTGTGAGTACTCAAATATCTACAAACTGTGATTGCTAAATATTATAATATCAAGAGATTTTACCTGTTTCCACAGTTCTTCAGCTTCCTTAGTACGACCACGTATTTTAGCTCGACCAGAAATAGCAATAGCCCAATTATAAAGTGCCTAACAAAGAAAGTATGAGGCTTTCAGTCATAGAATCGGTGAAGATAAATAAAGTCCATCCATCAAATATGCAAACTATAGTATGAAATTTATCTAAAGCCTAATAAGCTTATAACAGATGCATGTAATAGTGGAACGAAGTGAAAGTGATATAAGACATTCATTTTTATTGTTTGGGAAAGTGAGAGGGGCCAGGGTTTAGTGTAAGGGAAAGGTGTGAACGTACAATATTGAAATAGGAACATAAGTGTAAAAGAAAAGGTGGGAAGGTACTTATTAGAACTCATGAAACCCCTAACTTTGAAATTTTCTTATGTTTCTGAGTTTCTCTAATGCAGTTACGCATATAACAGCCGTAATTCTGATTCTGATTATTCTACTAGGCCCTAGTTGATCCTGTGAAAAATTTCTCTCGATGTTATTGTTAGCTCCTTATTTGAAACAAATTTAATCTCTCCTCAAGCCAAACCTTATGCTAGAGAAACGTAAATAGATATGATATGAACATCAACGGATTAAGTGATCTCTGTCACGACCCGCACCCTGAAGAGGGGCACGAGTACGTGGTTACGTCCAGCCTACGCCACAGTATCGGCGGTAGAATGCAGTATATAGGGTCTGTAAATACTACGACTAAACAAGATAAAAGTACCTGTATAGTATATACTCTCCGAATGGAGGTGACATAGCAATACAGTCTCAATCACATATATCAAACTAAGGTAGATAGTACGGAAAAGGAAATACGATAGATAAAACAGAAAATAAGTCCAAGATCCATAAGTCAGAGCTAAACACAAATCCAGAGTCTCAGAAAAATATAAGTATAAAGATACTACAACAGAAATGTACTAGCTGGCTCGCAGGCCAGACAAACCTAACTAAACTAGGCTACTCGGGGTGAGCGAAGTCTAGTGGCTCTACCAACAAGCCACAGTCTAACTCTAATCCATCCAACTCTACCCCATAGTAGGTCGGGCAATCAGCCTCTGGATCATCTATAAAATTTGTCAACGATATCCTGTCAGGAAAATGAGCAAGTACAAACACCAACAGCAGTTCCATATGAATTGACAAAAGCTATAAGAGACAGTATAATGAAATACAAGACAAAGATATGTAAAGTACAGGGTAAAACCAGCAGGAAATGTATAATAGGTGTGAGTACTGAATAGAACAACAATATGTATGTAGGATTGCTTAGGAACTATCCGGAAGCAGAGTTACAACCCTTAAACCAAATAAGGACCGGGGTTGTAACTCTTCTTCCGAACAGAACTTAGCCTCCTAGGAAAAATAAATATGAAAAAGGTGCCTTGAATTATTAGTGCGTCATGTGATCAGTTTGGAAAACATGTTTAAGCTTTCCATCTGACCGGCTACGAACAAATAACAAGTGTGAAACAACAAGTGTGAAGATAAGGCCGGTCACCATGGTGTTGGCCCATTGGTCATAGTCAACCTGATTTTAATAATTGATCAAAACTCTGTCTGGATATACGAAGCTTGTTGGGACATCTCAGCTTCTTGGACATAAGCAAGATTGGATATTCACTCCGTTCAAGACTGAAGATCTGTTTGCCTACTTGAGTCTGTACTTCCTATGCAATATAATTTTTCACTTTATTTTGAGTCTAGGAATACGATGTACACCGAGTCGTACTGGCAAATAGGCTATCCCCAAAATAGTTCAAAATGTTTTTTAAATGACCTATCAAAATGTTTACAAAAAGGTTTTCAAAAAGGTTTTCAAAAATCACCAAAAATCTATTTTAAAATCCTAACCTAACCCTGACAGAAATCGGCCAGAGTTCGGCCAGAGTTCGGCCAGAGTTCGGTTGGTGGCCGTTTGATTTTTGAATTCTCTGGAACTTGGTCCTCCTGCAGTTGCGAATTTGACCGAGATTTGCTCATCGAGTTCTGCCCGAATTCTGCCCGAATTCTGACAGTGTTCTCCCTTTGGAATTCCTATAAATAGAGATGGATTTCGATCATTTCAATTCACTCCTTCACTTTCAATCTTCTTTCTATCTAAAAAGCTTTCTGCCTTCCAAAGAGTTTTTTAGAGCTTTCATTTTCAGATCCCAAGCCAGTTACAATCCTCTAGTCGATTTGCCAGTGCGGTACGGTCTAGAAGTTTCTGAGAGATTGTAATCAGAAGGCTTGATTGAAGAATACCTCTTCACATTTAAAGTTGGACGAGTTCTTCGTATCAAAGCTCGCGTTGTAGAAGTTGCAAGGACTTCGTAAGAAAACTTGCGGTTTTTCCTATAGTGGATTCAACTGGTAGCAAGAGTTCTACCGACTGGATTAGTCCTCAACAGAGGGATACCAGTATACATCGCTGTCTTTGCGTTTGCTTTCTGAACTCTGCCTTTACATTATTTCAACTGTGATTATATACTGTGATTGTGTTGCTAACAATTTTTATTTAGCATTATTCCGTTGCCAACTCTATTCACCCCCCTCTAGAGTATTACGCTTTACTATATCGTTCCTACAATTGGTATCAGAGCGGGTGTTACAGGTAAAGCGAGGTAACAGTGCTATTATTTATTTATTATTTATTAGATCACAGCACATCACATGGCTACTATGAAATTCACAAGTGAAGGTCAGGCCACAAACAGACCCCCTCTGTTTGATGTTACTAACTACACTTATTGGAAAACACGGATGAGTTTCTTCTTGAAATCTCTTGATTTTGACTTATGGGCTATTGTTCTTGATGGCTATCAGAAGCCACCTCGTATAAATGTCGAGGAAGTTTTGGTTGAAAAACCCCAAAGCAGTTATACAGAGGAAGAAAAGAAAAAGGCCAGTCTTGACGCACGTGCCATTAATGCTCTTTTTTGTGCCTTAGACAGAACAGAATTTAACAGGGTATCTACATGCACAACGGCAAATGGTGTGTGGAAGCTTCTCGAAGTTACACATGAAGGCACGACTCAAGTCAAGGAGGCAAAAGTCAGCAGACTTACTCAAGAGTACGAGGCGTTCAAAATGAAGCCAAATGAAACAGTCATACAAATGTTCGAGAGGTTCTTGGATATTGTAAACCCTTTGTCCTCCTTAGGCAAAGATTACAGTAACCACGAAAAGATTCGCAAACTCCTGCGAGCTCTCACCAAGAACTGGATTCCGAAGGCTACAGCTATCATTGAAGGAAACGACCTCACCACAATGTCACTTGAAGTACTCATGGGTAAACTACTCACTCATGAACTGGAGCTACAAGATTTTGAAGAACCTGCACCAAAGGAGAAGACTATCGCCCTCAAGGCTCAGCACAGAAAAGCTGCTGAAGATGACTCAGACAGCAGTGGATCTGACGCTGAAAATCAATCTCTCCTAGCAAGGAAGTTCAAAAGATTCATGAAACATGAGAAGAGAGTCAAAGAGAACAACAGCAACAACTGGTACCAAGAAGATGCTGTCTGCTATGGCTGCAAGAAGAAGGGACATATGAAGAAGGACTGTCCCATCAACTCATCATCGAGCAAGAAGAACAACAGGTATGAAAAAGGCAACCTAAAAAGATCAACGTCTCGGAAATATGCCAACACCAGCATATGGCATGAGAGTGAAGCTAGCGACTCAGAAGATGAACATTCAGAGGACGCTGCAAACATCTACTTCATGGCAATCGATCAGGTACCTACTGAACCTGTAGAAACATATGATGACTTCACCTTTGAGCAATTAGGAGATGCCTTCAGTGACCTGATGCTTGACTACAGGAAACTGCATAGTAAATATCAGACCGCTAAGAAGGTACTCAAAGAGTACAAAGGAGAAATAGGAAGACTTACCGACCTACTAGCTGAGGTTAGAGCTAATGTTAGTGAGTCTGGTGAGCTTTCCTCTATAAAGCTCTTATTACACGAGACTAAAAAGTCATCCGAAGAGAAAGACAAGATTATAGACCAATTGAGAGAAGATCTTTCTAGAGAAAAGAAAAGTCTTCAATCTGCACAAATCAGAATGGAATCACTCACTTCTGATTATACTAAGTTATATGACACTTCCAAAAGGTTGGAAATTAGGTTAGGAAAACAGCCTGAGCCTGCTGCTTCCTATCCTAACACGTGTCACTTACCGAGAATTCGGAATATTCCCAAGCCAAACACTGTCAGACCAAACCATATAAAACCTTTACCCCAAAAGGTTAAGCCCAAACATGATCATAGGTATGCATTCTTCTATACTAGAAAACCCAAACCTACCAACCATGCACACCACTCAGCTTTCAACACTCGACATGCACAATGTCATTATTGTGGCCTCATTGGTCATATATCATCTGCATGTAGAATAAGAAAGCTTGTATATTTAAATGTTTATGCTTGGATACCTAAAGCTAACAATTCAGGACCCTACAAAAAATGGGTACCAAAGGTTTCATCTGCAAACTGTTTTGTAGGTGGAACACCCTTCATATGCTAGAAGCAAATGGATCCTCGACAGCGGTTGCTCACGGCATATGACCGGTGACGCTACCCTATTTGCAACACTGTCGAAGAAGAAGAAGGAAGGTTATGTTTCCTTCGGTAATAATTTGAAAGGGTATATTATTGGTATCGGTGATGTTGGTAAGTCTTCCTATCCCGTGATTAAAGATGTCTGTCTGGTTACCGAGTTGAAACATAATCTGCTCAGCATAAGTCATCTAGCTGATCATGGTTATGGTATCAACTTTGGCAAAGACAAATGTACTATAGTTGATAGCTCAACTGGTAGTACTATCTTTGAAGGAATCAGGGAAGACAATATATATGTTTTCTATCTGTTGAAGAAGCTAACATTTCAGGTAGATGCTTAATGGCCAAAAGTGATGAGAGTCATCTATGGCACATGAGACTCGGTCATGCAAACATGGATACGATTTTAAGATTATCCACAAAGAAGATAGTACGCGGTTTACCAGACATAACATTCAAGAAGGATTCGGTATGCAGCCAATGTGAAAAGAACAAGGCTACCAAATCCACATTCAAGTCTGTAAACGCAGTATGTACTACTAGACCTCTACAATTGCTACACATGGATTTATTCGGTCCTAGCAGAGTTGCTAGCCTCGGAGGTAAATTATATATATTTGTTATTGTAGATGATTTTTCTAGATACACGTGGGTATATTTCTTGACACGCAAGAATGACGCATTATCCGAATTTGTCGCCTTTTGTAAGAAAGTACAAAATAAAAAAGGTTACATGATCACTCGAATTAGAAGCGATCATGGAGGCGAATTCGAGAATGCTGATTTCGAGCAATTTTGTGACACACACGGTTTCATACACGAGTTCTCCTGTCCTAGAACTCCACAACAAAATGGAGTTGTGGAACGTAAGAACAGAACTCTAACCGAAATGGCCAGAGTGATGTTAAATCAATTTAGCCTACCCAAATACTTCTGGGCTGAAGCTGTCAATACAGCTTGCTTTGTGCTCAATAGAGTTCTAATTCGACCCAAATCGAAGAAGACTCCATTTGAGTTATGGTTTGATAGAATTCCTTCAGTTTCTTACTTTAAGATTTTTGGCTGTAAGTGCTTTATTCTTAATACTAAAGACAACTTGGGAAAGTTTGACGAAAAGGCCGATGAAGGTATATTTCTAGGTTATGCGGCCAAGAGCAAAGGGTACAGAGTCTTCAACAAACGTACCATGATCATCGAAGAATCAATCAACGTCACTTTTGATGAAATGAACCAAATAACTCACGATGACAGTGATGAAGATCTACCTACATCAAGTTCAACATCAGCTGAACCTGAACCAAGCTCTGCACTAGCTGAACCCCCTAGAGGAGATCCAGGAACCAGCTACCTACAGAGTCTACCAAAGAGGTTAAAATTCACAGCTGATCATCCACAAGATTTGGTAATTGGTGACATTACCAAAGGAGTAAGTACTCGATCATCCAGTAGAGATATTGTTTCTAGTGTTGTATTTACTTCACAGCTAGAACCTAAATCTATTGATGAAGCATGTAGTGATAGTTTCTGGATAGATGCCATGCAAGAGGAATTGAACCAATTCGAACGGAATCAAGTTTGGGAACTTGTTTCCAAGCCTATTGATCATCCGATCATTGGCACCCGTTGGGTATTCCGAAACAAACTGAATGAGGATGGTTTAGTAACTCGTAACAAGGCTCGACTCGTAGCTCAAGGATACAATCAAGAAGAGGGTATCGACTACGATGAGACTTATGCCCCAGTTGCGAGATTAGAATCCATTCGAATGTTATGTGCATTTGTATGTTTTCATGATTTCAAACTTTTTCAAATGGATGTAAAAAGTGCTTTTCTAAATGGCTTTATAAAAGAAGAAGTTTTTGTAGCACAACCTCCGGGTTTCACGGATTTCAAAAATCCTGACCATGTTTTCAAGTTGAAGAAAGCCTTATATGGTTTAAAACAAGCACCTCGTGCTTGGTATGACCGTCTAAGCTCTTTTCTACTTGACAACGGTTTTTCAAAAGAAAAGGTTGACACTACACTATTTATTAAATCTTTTAATGGCAAGCTGCTTTTAATTCAAATTTATGTTGATGATATCATATTTGGATCCACTGATGAATCTCTTTATCAAGAATTTTCTAAGTGTATGCAGAATGAGTTTGAGATGAGCATGATGGAAGAACTGAAGTTCTTTCTCGGATTGCAAATCAAACAAACCAACAATGGGACGTTCATTAATCAAGCCAAGTACACAAAAGATTTGCTAAAGAAGTTCGATCTGGACAATGTCAAACCTATTGGCACTCCGATGGCAACTTCAACAAAGCTTGATTCTGACGAACAAGGCAAGCCAGTCGACACACGTAAGTATCGAGGTATGATTGGTAGTTTACTTTACTTAACTGCTAGTCGTCCAGATATCATGTTTAGTGTTTGCCTGTGTGCACGTTTTCAAGCTAACCCAAAGGAATCACATCTGACCGCAGTTAAGCATATCTTCCGATACCTTAAGGGCACTTCTTCTGTCGACTTGTGGTACCCCAAAACTAAATCCTTTGACCTTATTGGTTATTCGGATGCAGATTTTGCTGGATGCAAGGCTGATAGAAAAAGTACTAGCAGTACATGTCATTTCTTAGGGAAGGCTCTAGTCTCTTGGTTTAGTAAAAAGCAAAATTCTGTAGCCTTATCAACAACAGAGGCTGAGTATATCGCCGCAGGATGTTGTTGCGCTCAAATTTTGTGGATGAAACAAACCCTAGAAGACTTTGATTTATTTTTCACACATATTCCCATTTTCTGTGATAACACGAGCACCATTAATTTGACTAAGAATCCTGTATGTCATTCTCGTACTAAACATATCGAGATTAGACATCATTTTCTTAGAGATCATCATCAAAATGGAGATATAAACCTTGTGTACATAGATACTGAAAATCAATTAGCTGACATCTTCACTAAACCTCTAGCGGAAGATCGTTTCAATTATTTACGTCGAGAATTAGGAATTTTGGACGTCAATAATATTAATTGATTTTATTTTATGATTATATATCATTATGCAAAAACTGTGTTAGAGACAAGCTAATAAAGAGTCTGTCTGTCACCACAACTACGGTTGAAGCGAAGCGGTACTTAAGAGTTCCCCGGTGAACCTCCGCCAGCTGGAACAGTACTCCTACAGCTAATCTGAGACAGTCGCTGTGTAACGACATTTACTTCATAAAATATTATTAATTATGTTATTTGAAGACTAAAATAACTAATCTTTGAATTAAATATTTGCAACGAGTCAATGAAAAAGAAGTAGCACAAATCAACTTTGAAAGAACCCTAGGCGAATTCGGCCAGAGCTCTGACCGAATTCGGCCCGAGTTCGGTTGAGGGTGTATGTGTATATATACAGAACCCGAGAGCTTCTTCTCTTTCATTACTTCCAAACTAATTACAACAGCAGCAGCAGCCGACCCCGACCTCCAAACCCTAGTTCTTCACCAATCTATTGCTTCCAATCTACTTGGTGAAATCCTTCCAAAATTTGGAATCGTACGGAGATCGTTCTTCTCTACAACATATCCAATTTTCGTGAGGTATAACTCCCTCTCTCTCCAACTTTCAAATTAGTGCTTTTTATTTCAATGGCACCTAGATTTAATCCGTCTAAGAGGAAGAAGACCACTCCTAGTGAGGAAGGGTCCTCTTCGAATTCTCACACGGATTCTTTGTTTTTGCCGGTCCAAAAGAGCGACGGCGCTTTCGATGGGTTCTTCTTTCAAACCCTCGATCAAGCTTTATTATGGTACGGTGACTTTTCCACCCGTTCCATATGTAGCGGCACTCCGGTTAAATGGACGGTATTCTCTGATCATCGTCACTTATTTGAGGCATTAGGGTTACACTTACTTGTTAAACTGTGCTTCCCAATTGCTACTAATGCCATTAGATTGTTCTATTGCAATCTCGTAGTTAACACTTTTGACGTGAGCACACGTGTCGGAGGCATAGACATTGACTTCAATGATGTCCTTCTAGCGGAGATTCTTGGCATTCCCAATGAAGGTGAACCGCTAGTTGATATCACGGAATTCGATTTCCCCGAAGGCACTACACTCACGAGTTTCAAAACGGAACTTTGTGCACCTGACAGAGTACGTTCTGGAAAGTTCAAGGCTAACAACCTGAACTTGTTTAACTACGAATTGCATCGCATCATCTACTCTACTCTTCTTCCAAAATCCACTTCCAAGGATGATGTGACTTCGCTTGAGCTGTCCGCCATGTACCATATTCTTAAGGGGATTCCTTTTTCCGCCCCTAAGACAATCATTCAGATGATGGGACGTTGTCGTGCTAGAGATCGAAATCTCTCTTACGCGATGATTCTCCCTCGTATCTTTCAGCGATTCGAGATCGATCTATCGACTTGTACTCAGGACTCTGAGCCCAAGTTACTCCAGCTTTCTCGTCGCAGCCTGACTGCTTCAGCTCCACCTCCTGCTCCTCCTACTGCACCATCTTCACCACATCAGCCGTATGCCATGACTTTTGAGGGCATACATCAGCATTTATCAGCTTTGCACGTCTCGATGACGGACATGGCTCGCGAGCGAGAGTTCTGCGATATCACCCGTTACCAGGCGATGGCAAACTCCTTGGCCGATCTGCGTTTTGCCCAGACTGGTCACTCTGCTGCTTCCATCCCTCGTGATCCAGCTTTTTCGGGTTACCGCTGTGAGGATGAGGCTGTTCATGCCTACTTCCAGCCAGGTAACGCCTATGACTGGTATCGTGCACCTCGAGATTACGTTGGTGAGTTCTATGCTGGCGCCCCTACTCATCCTACTGGCGCTGGTACTTCTGGTACTAGTACTTCCGGTCATGCTGGCCACGCTGCTGATGATATTGATGAGGATAGTGATGATGAGATCTGATTTGATTATTAGTGATATTCTATTGTATACTTGGAAATGCTCCGACATTTCAAGTTTTTATCATTTACTTTTTATCAGTATTTTGTAGTTTGCTATCAGTACTTTTTATCTTCATGGACATGTTTTTGATGTTTCATTTATGACATCTCAGTTTATTTCAGCATTTTGTTTAAGCACTATCTCTTTATACTGCTTCTCCATTTTAAACTGCCTGTGAAATAACATGCCTGAGATTTTTTATGTTTTTGAAGCAATACATGCCTGTGATAATAATTTGTAGAAACATTACATGCCTGTGATGCTATATTTCTTTTATTTTGTTTTTTCGCTATTTGTTACTTATGCATTGATTGCGGGGGAGTCTTCTGCATTTAATGCGGGGGAGCCTTCTCTTGTGCAATTATTTTGCTAAGTGACAAAGGGGGAGAAAATTAAAAATGATCTAACATTTTTTTTGAGTTAAATACAGGTTATGAACAATTCTACTTTTTGATATTTTTGAACAAGCTTGAACAAGCTTAATGTTATATCATTCATAGTTTGTCAATTATCAAAATGGGAGAGATTGTTGGCCCATTGGTCATAGTCAACCTGATTTTAATAATTGATCAAAACTCTGTCTGGATATACGAAGCTTGTTGGGACATCTCAGCTTCTTGGATATAAGCAAGATTGGATATTCACTCCGTTCAAGACTGAAGATCTGTTTGCCTACTTGAGTCTGTACTTCCTATGCAATATAATTTTTCACTTTATTTTGAGTCTTGGAATACGTTGTACACCGAGTCGTACTGGCAAATAGGCTATCCCCAAAATAGTTCAAAATGTTTTTTAAATGACCTATCAAAATGTTTACAAAAAGGTTTTCAAAAAGGTTTTCAAAAATCACCAAAAATCTATTTTAAAACCCTAACCTAACCCTGACAGAACTCGGCCAGAGTTCGGCCAGAGTTCGGTTGGTGGCCGTTTGATTTTTGAATTCTCTAGAACTTGGTCCTCCTGCAGTTGCGGATTTGACCGAGATTTGCTCATCGAGTTCTGCCCGAATTCTGCCCGAATTCTGACAGAGTTCTCCCTTTGGAATTCCTATAAATAGAGATGGATTTCGATCATTTCAATTCACTCATTCACTTTCAATCTTCTCTCTATCTAAAAAGCTTTCTGCCTTCCAAAGAGTTTTCTAGAGCTTTCATTTTCAGATCCCAAGCCAGTTACAATCCTCTAGTCGATTTGCCAGTGCGGTACGGTCTAGAAGTTTCTGAGAGATTATAATCAGAAGGCTTGATTGAAGAATACCTCTTCACATTTGAAGTTGGACGAGTTCTTCGTATCAAAGCTCGCGTTGTAGAAGTTGCAAGGACTTCGTAAGAAAACTTGCGGTTTTTCCTATAGTGGATTCAACTGGTAGCAAGAGTTCTACCGACTGGATTAGTCCTCAACAGAGGGATACCAGTATACATCGCTGTCTTTGCGTTTGCTTTCTGAACTCTGCCTTTACATTATTTCAACTGTGATTATATACTGTGATTGTGTTGCTAACAATTTTTATTTAGCATTATTCTGCTGCCAACTCTATTCACCCCCCCTCTAGAGTATTACGCTTTACTATATCGTTCCTACACATGGAAAGTTCAAGTAGCTATGAACAAGTGTCAAGTACAAGTGTGAAACAACAAGTGGGTATTTTGATCACACAACCACTAATAACTCCCCATCCCCGAATAGTATAAAAGATCCGGTCATAACACGTCATGACACGAGATTTAAGAGCAGGTGATCAGCCCACTCCCAAGTCCATGTCTATACAAGTACAAGTAACAAATCGAGTCATGTACCAATATACCAAGTAATCCGGGAACAATATCTCATAACAGTATCCGACATATACTAGTACGTGAAATATCATGTCTGGAAATCAAGTAAGACACTACGACTGAATCGGATATAGCAGATATCAAGACAATGAAAACTATCAGTAAATGTACTCGCCTGTGGTCCTGAGCTGATAAGGTGAACAGACGCTCAGAGTAATCACAGACCTAAAATAAGATACTATGAGTCAAACAGGGCTAAATACTGAAAAAGGAAGCTAATACAAGCCATGAATGCAAGTCTAAGTCAAAACTAGGTCAATCTAGGTCAAACTGAGTCACAATAGGTCATACTGGCTCATACTGGGTCATACCAGGTAACTGGGAGTCAATCCAAGTCAAACTAGGTCGAACGGGGTCAAAGGTTGACTTACAGTTGACTTTTGGTCAAAAGTCAACTCTGGTCAACTCTGGTCAACACTGAGTCAACCCTGGGCAACTCTAGGTCAACCATAGGTCAAACTAGTCTAATGTTGACCAACTATTGACTTTCAGTCAACTGGTCAACTCTGGGTTGGTTTCGGGCAAATCGGGTCGCTTAAAGGCTAAGTTTGACTCTCGGTTGACTTTTGTTGACTTTTGGTCAAAAAGGTCAACCGACGTCAAAACTAGTCTTTGAGTACCATATTTGATCATTACCAACCACGGGAATCAAGTTCTAACTCTATCTTAGGCTTCTAACACAAATATCCTATTTCTAGGCAAAACTAGCATTTACCCTTCTAAGGTAAATCCCGATACCTTACCCAATACCAAGGAAACCCCGCAAATACCCATGGTACTAGCCTAGACTTCTTAGGGTAGCTAGATATCAACCTATCTAAGGTTTACCTACCAAGGAAAATGGGTATCCTAAGTATCTAGGCCATGGTAGGATACGGGGTATCGATTTACCCTATTACCTTATTCTATCTCATGAGTTTACCCTTTTCTATACCACACTCATCAACACCACTCACTCTCACATGATACCACACTCTATTAGGCTTCTCTATAGGTTTTCTAATAGGTTTTCTACTAGTTTAGATGTAGGCTATACTATAGGGTACTAGTTTCACTCACTAATACCTCACAAAACACACACACACACATCTCACAAATACACACACACACACATTGGTAATATATGGACAGATTTTGTAGTGTTTTAGGACTGATTTTGAATGGTTGTTGGAGGGTGGAACATGGACTGATTTTGTAGTCTTGATGGGGGCTAATGTTGGACTGAAATGTAGGTGGGCTAAGGGGCCATTGTGAAGTGATTTTGGTGGTTGTTAACATGGGATTTAAGGGGGCTGAAATGAAGGCTAACAAGGGGGTTTAAAGGCTGATTTTTTTAGGGTGTAATGGACAGCTAGTAGTGGCTTAAAGGGGCTGCCATTGAGGGGTTTTAGGGGTTGTTTTTAAGGGTTATAGGACAGCCATGTATTGGCAAGTTAGGACAGATTTTTGGGAGGGTTTGTGGGCTGTTATTGAGTCAAAAATGGGACAGCCATGTATGGAAAAACTGGACAGATTTGGGGCTGTTTTGTGACAACAGAACATGGGTTTTTCCTCCCTCTACTTCACTCTCACACCCCCACAAACACATCTCTATCTCAGCCACAAACACACACACAATTACACATACCCTCTCACACTCAAACACAAACACCTATCCCTCATTCCCCTCTATCAACACAACACACACACACACCCATCCCCTTGCTGGCCGAACCTACTGCCCCCTACACCACACAAAGCCACACCACAAAATACTGACCAATATATATATATATAAGCCATATATATATACATATATATATATATATATATATATATATATATATATATATATATATATATATATATATATATATATATTAAAAAAAAAAAAAAAAAAATATATATATATATATATATAAATATATATATATATATATAACCACATATATATATATTCAAATGGAAAAATGAATAGGATACATTAAGATACTTGGAAAATACATTCCAAAACATGTAAAAATCTGGAATATTAGTAAGAACAACACAAAAACAATATTAAAATAATATCCATGAGTCCAAATGGGGTTTTTTCCTATTGGGATACAATCCTACATGTTGGACACCTCTAATAATATCCAAAGGACACAAAATAGTCTCTAGTGGAGACACAACCATGGGAAATATTCCTATTGGGTTCCTAACCATTCTACATGAGAGGGAGAATTAATTTGGAGAAGAGATTACCTAATTTTGGAGAAGGAACAATGGTGGAGCTCTCAAGAAAAATGGAGAAAACCCTTGGAGAAGAAGAAGAAGAAAGTGGATGAGAATAAAAGATGGGGTTTCTCTCTCCTATCCACCTACATGTGGCTGGACATATGGCTCCAAAACCCCCTTTTCCTAATTACAAGTTTGCCCTTCTATTATTTTATTAGCTCCTTACAAGGTTGCTTAGGG
This sequence comes from Iris pallida, assembly GCA_029216955.1. Classification (NCBI taxonomy): domain Eukaryota; kingdom Viridiplantae; phylum Streptophyta; class Magnoliopsida; order Asparagales; family Iridaceae; genus Iris; species Iris pallida. The sequence continues at coordinate 80,406 of JANAVB010000884.1, forward strand.
TTTGGGGGTTAAAAATATAAATCTAGTGTTCTAATTAGGTATAACCTAATCCATGGAGTCATGATTAATCCCTCTAACTTTTGATGGTAATATTGTGGGCCATGGCTAGCTAGTGTGTGGGCCCGCTAAGGTCAAAACTACCCCGGGTCCCCGAAACAAGTCAAAACAAGTCGGAATGAGTTGAAATTCGAACCCGATTCAAATAACCCCAAAATAATACAAATAATCAATAAATAATTCCAAAATAATTTTTAAAGTGGAAATTACAAAAATACCCCTGTTTCTGGAAACTGGGTGTGACAAATCTATCCAACTTAAAAAATTTTGTCCTCGAAATTAAAACCAAACAATAGTAAAATCTCAAATTCACAAGTCATGGCTAAAAATTTAAAATGATTAAAATCTCAAAATCAAAGCAGGAATTAAATGACTAAATTTATAAAATTTAAAATTACTCTCAAATATAAGTCTATCCACCTTAAAAGAATCATCCAAAAACTTAAAACGAAGCAACACAGAAAATTCATGCAATTTGATAATCATATGCGTCTGTCCAATATTCATGATACTCAGAATCTCTGTCATGCCAGTGAGCAAGGCTACGATAATCACAGAGTCCTCAACTACGGTACATACCTCTAGAATCATGGTATTTAAAATTTTCGCATTGCCGCTAGCTTGGCAGCGAAAACCTTAAATTCCCACACCCTAGAAATACGTCCATAGTCCGACTATATGTCCTCACTCTGCCTGCTAGCATGACCCTAGAGGATTCTAAAATCTCATAATCGAGGCGACCTAGCCCATACGACTTATCTCAAAAAATCACATCACAAGAACAAACTTTCATCAAACAGACAAGGAACAGATGGAATCGAATTTCAAACGGTTTATAAGGAAGCAAATACAGAAATGAGATCGAAAGATCGGAACCTGCACTCTGCTCTGCTACTGCCTGAGTGGGCTCAACTGTCATGGCGAACGCTCGCCCCTGCTGGTCTCCTCTAGCCTGCCGTACTCTATCCTGGCCTGCCTGTCTGGCTGCACGGGCAGCACAGTCCCTCATCTGGTGATCTGGAGCTCCACAGAATAAACAAACTCCCAGCCTCATCCTACAAACCTCCCGGGTGTGCCCCATCTTCTTGTAGAAGGCACACTGGATGGCCTGCCTCTGGCCCTGTCTCTGGTGCTGCTGGACACGTGCCGGTGCCTGCTGTAACTGCAACTAAGGCTGCTGCTGCTGAAACTGCCTCTGCTGGAAGTGTGGGCGCTTCGCTGGCCCTGTACTCGAACTAGCTCCCAGAACATCACTGCTCCTCTTCGACTTGAGGCCAAAGTCCTCCTCAGCAATCTGAGCCTCCATCAAAATCTGCTCAAAGGTCGCGTCTCGTCGCCCAGATGTGCGAGTACGCACTGCATGAATGAGACACCTCCTGAACTTTCGGGCCTTGCACCCCTCATCTTGAACCAAACTCGGTACAAACCTGCTCAGACAGAAAAACTCTGCTGCGTACTCGTCGACCGACGAGCTCCCCTGCACCAGACTAACAAACTGCCCCTCCAGAGCTGTCAAGACTACATCTGGGTAGAACTTCTCCTTAAAGAGTTTCCTGAAGTCCTCCCAAGACAAACCTCTCACTGACGCACGCGGATCCGTGCGGTACCAAGTCAGCGCTATATCGAAGAACTGGCTCGCTGCAGACGTCACCCACAGACCTCTCGGGACCTCTTCCAACTCCAGACTCCGCTGGACATCCTCTAGCCAGTCGTCCGCGTATAGGATTACCTCGGTACCCCTGAACTCCCGCGGGTTCATCTTCCTGAAGTGGAGGTGTGTACCGGGCCTCCCCTGACCCTGCTGCTGATCTGGTGCTCCCTGAACTGTAGCCTGTGCACCTCTCTCCACTGCTGCCATAGCTAGCTGATGCGAGTTCTTCATGGTCTGTCGCAGCACCTCTGCCTGACGGTGTTGTGCCTCTGCCTGTGCTCTCTGTGTCTGCAACATCTGCTGCAGAAGGGCCATCATCCCCTGAGTGTCTGCCGGTAGCTGAGGCGGCGGTGGAAGAATGTCTAGGATGACCATGGACGGTCTCGCTGCCGGAGGTGGAGGACCTCCTGAAAGCGTTGCTGCCGCTTCCGCCTGAAGGACAGGGACTGATGTGGCAGCTCCCTGAACTGCAGCTCCCCCAGCTGGAGGTGGAAGACCTCCGGGAACTGTCGCTGCTACTCCTGCCTGAAGGGCAGGAACTGGGGCTACTGTACTCTCGACTGCTACTCCCGTAGCCGGAGGTGGAAGACCTCCCGGATCTGACCTCTCTGGAACTGTACTGGGCCCTGCCGCCTGAGAACGAGTCACCGTTATCCTGAAGATGAATTGAACCCAAGAGATCAATATGGCACAAGATAAGATATTATCAAAGGAGGACAATTGAATTCAAATGCAAGAAGAGTTGTCATGGTAATCAAAAGATCAGAAATTTTCTAAAATGTGATTGAGTAACTCCTATCATACCCTAGATCGTACATCCTAGTCGCAGGCTCGTAATTAGCACTCTAAGTCGAGCACCATTACGAGATCGCACTAATTGCGACTCTGACCTGCATGGGCCACCACAAAAACGTGTCACGACCCGTACCCTGAAGAGGGGCACGAGTACGTGGTTACGTCCAGCCTATGCCGCAGTATCGGCGGTAGAACGCTGTATATAGGGTCTGTAAATACTACGACTAAACAAGATAAATGTACCTGTATAGTATATACTCTCCGAATGGAGGTGACATAGCAATACAGTCTCAATCACATATATCAAACTAAGGTAGATAGTATGGAAAAGGAAATACGATAGATAAAACAGAAAATAAGTCCAAGATCCACAAGTCAGAGCTAAACACAAATCCAGAGTCTCAGAAAAATATAAGTATAAAGATACTACAACAGAAATCACTACTAAAATATGATCTATTAGCGACGTAAGTTAGCGACGGCGTTAAATTACGTCGCTATATATAGAATTCAGCGACTCCTTTATATAAACATCGCAAAACGTCGCTATTCAGCGACGTTCAGCGACAGATATAAAATTACGTCGCTGAAGAGCGACGTTACGTCGCTGGATTATTAAAATATGTCGCCAGTTTACGATGTTTAGCGACGTCCTCATGTGACATCGCTAATATTTTTACTTAGGGCACAGCGTTTCGTTTTTCCCACTCACTCGAAATTTCTAATTTTTCCTTCCCCTCCTCCGGCGATTCCTTCGGCGACCGCTTCCTCCCCCCCCGGCGACTCCCTCCCCCTCCCCCGGCGACTCCCTCCCTCTCCGGTGACCCGTACCCCCCCGTCGACCTCCTCCTCCTTGAGCTCAGGTAAACCCTAACCTCCTCCTCCTACTCCTCCTCCTCCTCCTCCTCCTCCTCCTCCTCCTCCTCCTCCTCTCCCACGGACACACACACACACACGGACACACACGCACACACACACAGAGACACACACACACACACACACGGACACACACGCACACACACACAGAGACACACACACACACACGGACACACGGATACACACACAGATGGACACACACACACACACACTGGACACACTGTGTCATATTGTGGTGGACACAAGACACTATGTTGGACACGTACACATAGCCTAGATCCTTTACCAACCATTTATTTTTCATTTTAACATGTTTAATTAGGTGTACTCACATGTGAATTTTGCACAAGGCGAAGCTACTGTGTATATTGTATTGATGTAATAAGCTTTGGTACTTCAATTCTGGTTGAAACTCCACCTGTTATTAGCTTTCTTCATCAATGCTACTTGACTTGTTTGAAAGACAAGTGAGGGACATTTTTGCTCTTATATCCTCTTATTGATTTATATGGAATAAAGAACTGCCTCAATTCTTACAGCCAAGGATATTTACTGCTTATGTAACATCTTTAGTAGCACTCTCTCTTCTTGTGATGACAAACATTATGCATTTTCGTGCTTTGTTTATTGTGTTGGTTTTGAATTATTAATTCTACACATGGACTAAAATATGGGCATGTTGATATTTGAGTTGATTCTGGACTGAAATCTGGGCATGTTGGACCCTCAATATGGTGGCGTAATATTCTAGATCATAATATGATATATCATATACCGTAATGTGATATACGTTTACTACTTTGTATGTTTTCCTAAAATTGATATCTTCAGCTCTAGACCTGTTTCAGTTTTGATGCTCAATGGGTTCTTTTTTCCTCTTGAACTCTCAATATAGTTTCAAGGAGTCAACATTTCAATATACAATATGTCGGCCGATACTTTAAAATTATATGAAATAGTAGTCACCCCCAAGGTTGACTATTTTTACTGAAAGTCAAAGTAGAGTAAACATCTGACCTAGATTGGACTAAGAGTTGACAAAGTCAACTATAGGTCAACCCTTGACCTAGTTTGACCTTGTTTGACTTTGTTTGACTTAGCTTGACCTTGTTTGACTTTGTTGTCTTCATGTTTGTTAAATGACACCCAGATACTAGTTTTAGTTGTTTAAATGACACCCAGATACTAGTTTTAGTTTCAGTTTGCTTTGGTAACTCACTATTGCTCATTACTTGGTACTAGTTTTAGTTGATTGTGTTTTTTTAAGTCTAAATAAATGACACCCAGATATTACTTGTGTGTATGAGATAGCTTGAGTTGACTCTGGTCATTATTGGTACTTGAATTATAGGTTAGGCTTGTATAGCCTTGAATGGTGTGTGCTAGCTAGTATTGGGATACCAATAGCGATAAGGTAAAGGGTACCTTGGTAGGTCATGACTAGAAATAGGATATTTGACTTAGATTTGACCTTGTTTGACCAAGGTTGACTATTTGACCTAGTTTGACCTTGTTTGACTTTGTTTGACTTAGCTTAACCTTGTTTGACTTAGTTTGACCTAGTTTGACCTAGTTTGACCTTGTTTGACTTTGTTTGACTTTGTTTGACTTAGCTTGACCTTGTTTGACTTAGTACAACCTAGTTTGACCTAGATTGCATATCATTGTTATTAGTAACTGTTCGCTACTAATGTGTGTCCCATAATAAGACATAATATACGAATTTGTGCCTGTTGGATAATGTGTGTCCATCTTTGCAGAATTATTTTCAAATGGATATGAATTACTACTTGCGGAATCGTTTATGGATGTACAATCTCGTCTTGATGATATGTGTGGTGTGCGGGATGAATACATAGCGAGAGTAGAGCAGTTTCTGCAGTTTGCTAAGGCGTTCCCTCAGTACATGGACGGCACCAAAATTAAGTGTCCGTGTGTGAAATATCATAACGTGAAATATTATCCAGAAGTGGAAGTGACATATCATTTGTACTCGAGGGGTTTCACGCCTAATTACTATCAGTGGACCGCACACGGAGAACTTGTGTCTTTAGCATCAGAGCCGAAGCCTTACGTTGAGCCGTATATGCATGCGGGACCTAATTTTGTTTCAGATAATCATGCATACGACGACGGGTGCGTGAACATGGTTTTCGATGCTGCGGGGCCTAGTTTCGTTCATGATGCACCTGAGGAGGCACCGAACGCCGATGCTGCACAGTTCATGGAGTTGCTGGAGAATGCAAGGACTCCATTGTATCCTGGTTGTGAGGATCATTCACCGTTGGAGGTGGTTACAAGACTGTTGAGTATTAAGTCAGATTTTAACATGTCGCAAGAATGCTACAACCGAGTGTTGGAGTTGATTATAGAGATCTTGCCGGCGGGTGCTAAGTTGCCTAAAGACTTCTACCGGTCTAAGAGGATGGTGAGATCGCTCTAGATGGGATACCAAAAAATTGATTCCTGTCGTAATGGGTGCATGCTGTACTACAAAGACGACAAGGACGCAGATGTGTGCAGATTTTGTGGTGCTGATCGCTATAAGACAACTAGTGCAGGAAGGTCTACCGGTGCAAGAAGATCGACCGATTCAATACACTACTTGCCTTTAATGCCGCGGTTGCAAAGATTATTTATGGTGAAAGAGACGGCCGAAAATATGAGTTGGCACATGCGAGAACAGATTGAAGGAGTGTTGGATCACCCATCCGATGGAGAAGCGTGGAAGCACTTTGATCGAGTATATCCAGATTTTGCTTCAGATCTGCGAAATGTCAGGTTGGGACTATCTTCTGACGGTTTTACTCCTTTTGGTCTTTCGGGATCCCAGTATTCGTGCTGGCCTGTGATTGTTACTCCGTATAACCTACCGCTTTGGATGTGCATGAAGACTCAGTATATGTTTCTAACCGTTATAATTTCTGGTCCGAACAATCCCAAGAGAAACATTGACGTGTACTTACAGCCTTTGATAGATGAGTTGAATCAGTTATGGGAAGTAGGCGCTAACACGTACGATGTTTCCAGGAAGCAGAATTTTCAGATGAAGGCAACCCTTATGTGGACCATCAACGACTTTCCGGCCTATGGAATGTTATCTGGATGGAGCACTCATGGCCGTCTCTCATGTCCGTATTGCATGGACCGTAGTAAGGCTTTCCGCTTGAAACACGGCGGAAAGCCGTGCTTCTTTGATTGTCATCGGCAATTTCTGCCAAAAGATCATCCGTTCAGAAGGAACATGAATGCTTTACGTGCCGGCGTTGTAGAGAAGGGTGATCCACCGCCAAGGTGGTGCAGAGACACGATATGGGAGGAGGTTAAAGATTTTCCAAGTGCTATCGAAGATCCTACAACTGGGTACAAGTGCGATAGATTTGGTAGAGTTCATAACTGGACAAAGAGAAGCATATTCTGGGATCTGCCATACTGGAGTACCAATCTGATCAGACATAATCTTGATGTCATGCATATTGAGAAGAATGTGTTTGATAACATAATTAATACTGTGATGGACGTAAAGGGAAAAACGAAAGACAATCCCAAGGCCAGGTTGGACTTAAAAGAAATATGCAAACGCCCTGCGTTGCATTTGATACAGCAGAATGGAAAACAGTTTCTTCCGAAGTCAATTTTTTTGCTGGACAAGGAGGATAAAGTGAGACTTTGTCGGTGGATCCAGGGCCTAAAATTTCCAGACGGATATGTGTCAAATCTGAAAAGATGTGTCGATCCGAAGGAAAACAAATTGACGGGTATGAAGAGCCACGATTGTCATGTATTCATGGAGAGGTTAATTCCGATTGCATTTCGAGAATTCTTACCGCAGGCAGTTTGGGATCCATTGACGGAGCTTAGCATATTCTTCAAGGATCTTTGTTCTAAGAAATTGCTCGTTGATCGTCTAGAAAAGCAAGAGAAGGACATTGCGGTAACACTATGCAAGCTAGAGAGGGTGTTTTCTCCTGGATTCTTCGACTCTATGGAGCATTTGCAGATTCATCTATCCTATGAGGCACGTGTTGGTGGACCCGTCGAATATCGATGGATGTACCCGTTCGAGCGACATTTGAATCACCTAAAAAGAAAGGTGAAAAATAAGGCACGGGTCGAGGGTTCTATTTGTGAAGCCTATGTTCTCGAGGAGATTACAAACTTTTATTCGATGTATTTCAAGCCTCATGTTGTAACTAATAGAACGAGAGCTTCCAGAAACGACGAGGGAGATCATGAAAGTAATGATACAATACTGAAGGTATTCAATGCTCCAGGAAAGCCATCGGGTAAGATAAAAAAGAGATATCTGAACGATGATGAGCTAAGGGCTGCTCAGGTGTATGTATTACTCAACTGCGACGAGGAGGAAGTAGAGAAACTGGAGGGGTAAGTAATTAATATGTCTATATTATTTTAATAATATTAATTATTATACTATTACATTAATTGAACGATGTTGTTTTCAGCATATTTAATGATGATGTGAGGTCGGGTAGGCCACACATAACAGAAGAAGAACTAGAACAAGAAATAAGGCATTATTTTCCATCATGGTTGAGTGCATATGTAAGACTTGAGAACTCTGTAATTACCTTTTTGTATATGCACTTGATTGAGAATGAGCTTAATTGCTTCTTTCGTGGTATTTAGGTCGATCGTCCATACGCAAGACTTGAGAATGAGTCTATTAGAACGCTAGCCAAGGGACCAATTTATGCTGCAAAAATATGGCCAAGCTACGGTGTTAATGGGTTTAGGTTCAAGTCAACAACTTGCCCGATCAGAGACAACTTTGTGGATCTCGATTCCACCAAAAACAGCTGTTTGTGTATCAGATCTTCTAACTACAAAGATGTTGATGCGGGCAACGATTTCTATGGCGTGTTACGGGAGATTGTGGAGCTGACAAATAGTTATGGAATAGAGCCTGCTAAGATTGTGTTATTCAGGTGTGATTGGTTCGATCCGATTGAAGGTCAAGGTTGGAAAGTGGACAAGCACGGTCTTGTTGATATAAACTATCGGCGTCGATATCAAGCCTATGAACCATTTGTCCTATCAAGTCAGGCTCAGCTCGTGTACTTCATAAGTTATCCTAAACGGGGAACAACAAGGTCGGACTGGTGGGCAGTATGCAAGACCAAAGCTAGAAATACCTTTGAGGTTGACGATATAGCTTATCAACAGGATGAACTACCTCTTGTAACAAATATTATAGAAGTGGATACGACGGAAGTTTCCTATTACACATCTAATTGTGTAGAAGAAATAGAATTATCTGAAGAGGAAGATGCAGATGAAAGTGAAGATGTAGAGGAGGAAGAAGAAGAAGAAGAAGAAGAAGAAGAAGTAGATGAGCTAAACGAACTAGATGAATTTTCAGAAGAGGATTAAATCTGTACGTTTGTTTTATCATCATATTTGACACTTTAGTGACACTTCTATCATATAAATCTGTGACACTTCATTGACACTCTATTGACACTTTTATTGACACTTCAGTGACACTTTTTGACTATGATATTTTTCAAAAATCTGTGATGTCTATCATATAAATATGTTTTTTTGTTTTATTGTCATATGTTTTATTGTCAGGTATGACTAGACCATTTGAACGACGCGGAGGATTATATATTAGGCAGTCCCGTCAGCCTCGGGCTGGGGATGGAGAGGTCAGTTCCGTACCCTCATCCTCATCTCCGAGTACGCCAGTGTACCATTCTGTTCCCGGTCCATTACCGGGACAGGCTAGTTCTAGCAGGTTGGCGACTCCTCCCTCGTCGTCCAGCCTTCCTGTTCCCGGTCTATTACCGGGACAGGGCAGTTCTAGCAGGTTGGCGACTCCTCCCTCGTCGTCCAGCCTTCCTGATCCCGCGTCCAGCATCCCTGATCCCCCGTCCAGCATTCCTACTGTCGACGGCTCTATGGAGGGAGCCCACGCCGATCATATGGAGGACGGCGATCAGACTGATCCTGCCCAGGCAGGAGGTGAGAGCGACCCTCCATGCGCTCCCCCGGGCGAGACGCGTATGGAGATTTGGACGGACGGGCCTATGAAGTAAGTTAATTAATTATTATATATTTCTCAAATGATTATATGTACATATATATTCATGAAAAATTATTATTGTATAGATATCGGCCTTCTGCAGTACAGAGACAGCTGGGGACATTTGTGAGGCAGAACTATGGTGGGCCTTGGCTCAACTACTCAGATGCTTCCGCAGATAGGAAGGCCTTTTGGTTCGCCCACTTCAAGGTAAAAAATTTGTTTATTTTTAAATTTTAATAATCATTTGTGTATATTATACAACTTTTGTATTTTACTTCTTGTAGAGGACCTATTTCTATCCACCACACCGGGCGACGAGGATCGAGGGCCAATTTCCTGCCGTCATAGCCAAGCTCATCCGTGATGCAATCGACGACCAGAAGCGTCGTGATCGCGTCGGACGTCCGATCCAGGGTTGGATTACGCCAGAGCAGTGGACTGCGATGAAGGCTAGATTCAGCGAGCACCAGTACCAGGAGCGGTCTGAGAAGGCCAAGGTGGCGCGGTCGAGCGCCGGTAAGTGGTGTGGCGGCTCCATTCCGATGACGGAGCATTTTCGTCGTCTGGTACGTTTCCTATGACGGACATTAATTTATATATAGTTCGATATAATGTTTAATACTAATAATAGATAATATATTTTAACAGGTAAAGAAGGGTGAGGACCCGAACATGGTGACCGTCTTCCTGGTCACCCATCGGAGGGCTGGGGACTTCATTGACGAGAGGGCGACGCAGGCATATGTAAGTTCTATTCAACTAATATTAACTGACTATAATTTAGAAAACAGGAAAATAGATATCAATATAGACTTTAGTAAACACTTACACGTTAGCAAACATGTTCTAGGCCGAGTTTGTTCGGCTACAGAAGGAGGCGGCTGATGCTGCTGCTGCTGCTAGTGCGCAAGCAGAGGGAGGGGCTGGTACTTCCTCCCAGCCGCCTGCAGAGCCATCGCCGGACGAGCTCTGGATGACCGCCGTTGGCGGTCTTCAAAAGGGTACGTACTACGGTACGGGATCCTACGGCGCGTATTTGGCTTCGGAGTCATCCCGGGCCCCCTCTGTCAGTGCGCAGTCTCCGGCTACGCAGGCGTCGTCACGAGCTGAGGATGTTCGTCGTCAGATCGAGGAGCTGCGTCGCGAGTTGCAGCAGCAGATTTCTGATGCGGTCGAGCGACGATCCGACCCTTCGATCGTCACCGGATGATTTGATGCGGTCGAGCACAGTATACAGGAGCTGATGAGTCTGCATCAGGCTGCAGCTGCCAACTTGCGGACGCTTACCGAGTCTACGCAGCGCACGGAGCGTAGACAGCTCGAGCTGGACGGATCGCAGAGGAGCCTTTCTCTCTCAGTCGCTCAGTATACTGAGAAGGTGGTGAGTGCCCTTGCTGCGCATGGTGAGCGACTGCGAGAGCTAGAGCAGGTACGTCCTCCGGGTCCATCGACGGCGCCGACTCCAAATACTGCACTGCCTCCGGCGCCGACTCCAGATATTGTACTGCCTCCTACTGCCCCTACGGTACAGCTCACCCAGGAGCTGTATGACTACATTCTATCCCAGTTACGCGGCAGGGGTCCGCAGTAATTTTATTGGTTTTTTTATGACTTGTATGTATTGGCCCTATGGGCAAATTATTTATTCATACACTGTTGTTTATACACTTGGTGGGAGACTTTTTATCATCTTCCATTTTTATTTGACTCTATTGGATGTTTGTGAGGATGTGTGTCTTTGATATTTACTTTGCACTGCCTCCTATTTTTATTGTGATATTTACTGTGATATCTGCGACGGGATGAAAAATATACCTACGCTGGGTTATAAGCGATGATCTGATATACAAAGGAGATGCTGCCGAAATTTTAAAAAAATATATTGTGTATTTTTGTTATGATGTGTGTCTGTGTTTACAGTGAATGTGAAATACAGTATTCGGAACCATCGACAGTTTCGATTACTGTTGTATGTTTTATCTTGGATAGAAATAGCAACAGTTCAGGGTACACTTCTGAGAGCTTCATTTTCACGTCCTTCACTTTCTCGGACGTCGTAAAGGTTCCCGAGAAGGTGAAGGACGTGAAGAGGAAGCTCTGAGAAGTGCACCCTGAACTGTTGCTCTTTCTATCAAAGATAAAATATACAACAGTAAGCGAAACTGTCGATGGTTCGAACACTGCACTTCACACACACTGTAAACACAGACACACAGCATAACAAAAATATCAATTATATTTTTAAAATTTTTTTTTTTATATTAGCGACGTATAGCGACGTTCTGCGACGTACTGCGACGTCACACAAACGTCGCTATACGTCGCTAACTAGCGACGTTACGTCGCTCGATGTTGCTAATATACGTCGCTACGATGCCCACGTGGCCACGTGGATGCCATGCCTCGTCATCATTTATAAACTTTTGAAGCGTCGCTAGTGGTCGCTTTACGTCGCAATGTTGGCGACGTACTTATACGTCGCTCTCTGTCGCTCATTTGGCGACGTCTAGCGACAATGGACGCCGCGTCGCAAATAGCGACGTTCAGCGACGAAATTACCATCTGCGACTTGCCTATAAGCGACGTAGGTTTTTTGTCGCTAAATACGTCGTAAATCAGTGTTAGCGACGTACTGCGACGTATTTAGCGACGTCTCCTGACGTCGCTAATCTGGGTTATTTTAGTAGTGAATGTACTAGCTGGCTCGCAGGCCAGACAAACCTAACTAAACTAGGCTACTCGGGGTGAGCGAAGTCTAGTGGCTCTACCAACAAGCCACAGTCTAACTCTAATCCATCCAACTCTACCCCATAGTAGGTCGGGCAATCAGCCTCTGGATCATCTGTAAAATTTGTCAACGATATTTTGTCAGGAAAATGAGCCAGTACAAACACCAACAGCAGTTCCATATGAATTGACAAAAGCTATAAGAGACAGTATAATAAAATACAAGACAAAGATATATAAAGTACAGGGTAAAACCAGCAGGAAATGTATAATAGGTGTGAGTACTGAATAGAACAACAATATGTATGTAGGATTGTTTAGGAACTATCCGGAAGCCGAGTTACAACCCTTAAACCAAACAAGGACCGGGGTTGTAACTCTTCTCCCGAACAGAACTTAGCCTCCTAGGATAAATAAATATGAAAAGGGTGCCTTGAATTATTAGTGCGTCATGTGATCGGTTTGGGAAACATGTTTAAGCTTTCCATCTGACCGGCTACGAACAAATAACAAGTGTGAAACAACAAGTGTGAAGATAAGGCCGATCACCATGGAAAGTTCAAGTAGCTATGAACAAGTGTCGAGTACAAGTGTGAAACAACAAGTGGGTATTTTGATCACACAACCACTAATAACTCCCCATTCCCGAATAGTATAAAAGATTCGGTCATAACACGTCATGACACGAGATTTAAGAGCAGGTGATCAGCACACTTCCAAGTCCATGTCTATACAAGTACAAGTAACAAATCGAGTCATGTACCAATATACCAAGTAATCCGGGAACATCTCATGACAGTATCCGACATATACTAGTCTGTGAAATATCATGTCTGGAAATCAAGTAAGACACTACGACTGAATCTGATATAGCAGATATCAAGACAATAAAAAATATCAGTGAATGTACTCGTCTGTGGTCCTGAGCTGATAAGGTGAACAGACGCTCAGAGTAATCACAGACCTAAAATAAGATACTATGAGTCAAACAGGGCTAAATACTGAAAAAGGAAGCTAATACAAGCCATGAATGCAAGTCTAAGTCAAAACTAGGTCAATCTAGGTCAAACTGAGTCACACTAGGTCATACTGGCTCATACTTGGTCATACCAGGTCACTGGGAGTCAATCCAAGTCAAACTAGGTCGAACGGGATCAAAGGTTGACTTACAGTTGACTTTTGGTCAAAAGTCAACTCTGGTCAACTCTGGTCAACACTGAGTCAACCCTGGGCAACTCTAGGTCAACCCTAGGTCAAACTGGTCTAATGTTGACCAACTATTGACTTTCAGTCAACTGGTCAACTCTGGGTTGGTTTCGGGCAAATCGGGTCGCTTAAAGGCTAAGTTTGACTCTCGGTTGACTTTTGTTGACTTTTGGTCAAAAAGGTCAACCGACGTCAAAACTAGTCTTTGAGTACCATATTTGATCATTACCAACCACGGGAATCAAGTTCTAACTCTATCTTAGGCTTCTAACACAAATACCCTATTTCTAGGCAAAACTAGCATTTATCCTTCTAAGGTAAATCCCGATACCTTACCCAATACCAAGGAAACCCCGCAAATACCCATGGTACTAGCCTAGACTTCTTAGGGTAGCTAGATATCAACCTATCCAAGGTTTACCTACCAAGGAAAATGGGTATCCTAAGTATCTAGGCCATGTTAGGATACGGGGTATCGATTTACCCTATTACCTTATTCTATCTCATGAATTTACCCTTTTCTATACCACACTCATCAACACCACTCACTCTCACATGATACCACACTCTATTAGGCTTCTCTATAGGTTTCCTAATAGGTTTCCTACTAGTTTAGATGTAGGCTATACTATAGGGTACTAGTTTCACTCACTAATACCTCACAAAACACACACACACATCTCACAAATACACACACACACATTGGTAATATATGGACAGATTTTGTAGTGTTTTAGGACTGATTTTGAATGGTTGTTGGAGGGTGGAACATGGACTGATTTTGTAGTCTTGATGGGGGCTAATGTTGGACTGAAATGTAGGTGGGCTAAGGGGCCATTGTGAAGTGATTTTGGTGGTTGTTAACATGGGATTTAAGGGGGCTGAAATGAAGGCTAACAAGGGGGTTTAAAGGCTGATTTTTTGAGGGTGTAATGGACAGCTAGTAGGGGCTTAAAGGGGCTGCCATTGAGGGGTTTTAGGGGCTATTTTTAAGGGTTATAGGACAGCCATGTATTGGCAAGTTAGGACAGATTTTTGGGGGGGTTTGTGGGCTGTTATTGAGTAAAAAATGGGACAGCCATGTATGGAAAAACTGGACAGATTTGGGGCTGTTTTGTGACAGCAGAACATGGGTTTTTCCTCCCTCTACTTCACTCTCACACCCCCACAAACACATCTCTATCTTACCCACAAACACACACACAATTACACATACCCTCTCACACTCAAACACAAACACCTATCCCTCATTCCCCTCTATCAAGACAACACACACACACACACACACCCATCCCCTTGCTGGCCGAACCTACTGTCCACTACACCACACAAAGCCACACCACAAAATACTCACCAATATATATATATATATATATATATATATATATATATATATATATATATATATATATATATATATATATATAACCACATATATATATTCAAATGGAAAAATATATATATATATATATATATATATATATATATTCAAATGGAAAAATGAATAGGATACATTAAGATACTTGGAAAATACGTCCCAAAACATGTAAAATCTGGAATATTAGTAAGAACAACACAAAAACAATATTAAAACAATATCCATGAGTCCAAATGGGGGTTTTTCCTATTGGGATACAATCCTACATGTTGGACACCTCTAATAATATCCAAAGGACACAAAATAGTCTCTAGTGGAGACACAACCATGGGAAGTATTCCTATTGGGTTCCTAACCATTCTACATGAGAGGGAGAATTAATTTGGAGAAGAGATTACCTAATTTTGGAGAAGGAACAATGGTGGAGCTCTCAAGAAAAATGGAGGAAACCCTTGGAGAAGAAGAAGAAGAAAGTGGATGAGAATAAAAGATGGGGTTTCTCTCTCCTATCCACCTACATGTGGCTGGACATATGGCTCCAAAACCCCCTTTTCCTAATTACAAGTTTGCCCCTCTATTGTTTTATTAGCTCCTTACAAGGTTGCTTAGGGTTTGGGGGTTAAAAATGTAAATCTAGTGTTCTAATTAGGTCTAACCTAATCCATGGAGTCATGATTAATCCCTCTAACTTTTGATGGTAATATTGTGGGCCATGGCTAGCTAGTGTGTGGGCCCGCTAAGGTCAAAACTACCCCGGGTCCCCGAAACAAGTCAAAACAAGTCGGAATGAGTTCAAATTCGAACTCGATTCAAATAACCCCAAAATAATACAAATAATCAATAAATATTTGCAAAATAATTTTTAAAAGTGGAAAATTACAAAAATACTCCTGTTTCTGGAAACTGGGTGTGACAATCTCCTATCCTCCAATATGTAGATCCTAATCTTACAATATATCTCATGTCAAGTTTCTATCCAGATTGACTTTGTAGACAAGATTAATTACTCGGCCTAGATGAATGGGACCATAATACTCTTACCACTTCACCAGAGAAAAGTACATTATTCGTTCAGATCAAATGCATTCATCATAGTCAACCAACTGTAAGATGGACAAACGTAGTATCTATGAGAAGAGACTGTCATTGGCTTCTTAAGAAATCTAGCCCAACCACCTAGTTGCATACTAACTAGAAATCAGGTCTCTCTAACCACCTATGATCATCTCTCCTACCTCAATAGAGAATCGAAAATCTTTCCATCATAAGGTGAGAATTTAGGACCAAAAACCATCTTAGGGCCCACTGACAAATCATGTCATATGTAATCCTATAGGCTCAAGAAAGCATAAAAATATTGCCTTCGTACGGTTGGAATATAAGGTCCAACAAGTATTTTTTGCATGTGAAATCATAACTAATTGCATATCAAGATGGCTAATTACGAAAAAGATTGGTAGAGTATCATCTTAGAGCAAATACATCTCAGTCCAGTTGCATCAACAAGGACCCATGGGTAGATTCTTTGAATTGTTAATAGTATGCCTACTATGGTGTGCAAGTTCTAACAGGTGAGCACTTGATTTTGTTTAAGATCATGCACACATTCACATATGAAAAGAGTAGGCTTGTACTCCTATTGGCTAATCATTCAGTTGTTGGCCAATTTGCTTAGGAGGGTTTCATCAATTCTAAAAAGAGCAATAACTACCACTAGTAACCTATCATCATTTAGTTTTACCACTAAAGCAACATGTCTGTTACATTTTCCACTAATTATCTCAATAACATGAATGTTGTCCTAATTACCCACTCGTCAACTGTGCAGAAATAATCTTTTTCATCTAATTTGAAACCAGTAATACTGCTTGTTACTAAAAAGAAGGTAAAATATGAAATCAAAGCTGGCCTTCAGCTGTTAATGAATTGTCAACATCCTCAATTATAATGCAAGTGAACATTAAGAAATATCAGTTACAAAAATATCTCAAGTTAGCATCATATCAGTAGTAATATAATTTTCTTGAGATGTATGTTAAGTAGACTAAAGCAATATGAGTTTTCTATAAAAAAATTCCAACTATTATCAGTTGCTTAAATTGAGATTAGTCAACTTTGTAAAGCTTCTAAAGCTATTGATTATATTTTTAACATAAAAAACTGAACTGTAACCTTTTCAGTTACCTACATTGAGCATTTTGCCCTTTCTGTATCATTTCTAACCCATCACTATGCTCTCATGTTCATAATGCTAGATTCTTTTGCTATTTTAACCATCATTGATTCACGGGTTATGCTGAATCTGTGACCATTTTTCTTTTTTATGCAAGGAAACACACAGAAGCTTTCTAGGTAATTGATATCATCTCTATTTTTGTTTCTTAAAAGGGATGATTCTCTCAAGCCGGACTCATCTTAATTTTTTATCATTATTCTAATTACAAATCAAGAAGGAACTGGCAAGCAAGTTAATCTAATTGCCAATTAAGAACACATGGCCAAATTCATAGAAGGTAGAGGAACCTAACAAGTGAATGTGTCAGTTTGTGGGCAAGAGAGCACATTGGGGCCTATGTCCACTTGGATACTCGAAGGTAGAGGTCAACTAAATGTGAGATAGATGCATGCCAACTGCCACATGCTAGGACAAAGGAAATTTCTAATCACAATTTTAGACACTTTGGTGTAATTGCAATAGGCATAAAGAAATGATTAAATTCCCGAAGCCTGCTAGATAGGTAGAGAATTTAGCATGCAATACCTTCCATCGCTCTTTAGTCTTTTCTGGTCCTTATTCATCCAACTTTGAAGTGCCATGCCATCTTAAATATTCGATAAAAGATTCCTAACAACACAGATAACTTATAAATGTTGTGTCATTTTCTGTAATTAACAAGATTCCATCACTGCATAATTCGCATTCTCCTATACATCCACAACTAGAAGTTTATATCAGAATGTCACAATCTGAATTGACCCATATATCCAAAACTTGATTAAAAAAGTTCTATATTAACGATATGAAATTTAATGGGAGTGTCAATACAATTAAGGGCATCAAGCTATCTAATTGAATCAAAATAAACTGATAATCAGATAGATGTAATATGCATAGGACCAATAAAATAACTTCTTGAAAGACTATCTATATCCAGGAATTTATGTTCCAGGAATTTGTGCAAATAGGACTACACATGCAAGCCAAAACTATGATGAACCACTAAGCAAGTAACTTTACGGCTTGCCATCTATGTACTAGAGGAATTTGCATCTTAGAAATTTTTAATGCCTGTGAAATAGTCAAACCGAACATAAATTTTAGCATACAAGTTTCACAATCACCCAAGAGATAAGTTACCATCCTCAACTGCCAATCAGTCAGTACACTAAAATTTCTTGAATTTCAATTAAATGGCAAAGCAATGGCAAAATAATATCTCAGAACTCATTAATAAAATAAAAATACTATAGAAATCCACATTACCAGACACAGAGCACATCAATTAAAAAAATACACTAAGGCAAAGCAGCATACGAGTTTTGTGTGAGATCCACAGGAACAACAAGCCTTATCGACGTGGCAGGCGGTGCCCTTAGCATCGCTAGAAAATAGTTGTCATCACTAGCAAACTCGTTGTACAGTCACTAAAAAATTACTATGAGTAAGCTTTAGAGGAAGCACAAATTTAATACCTCATCATTTTTTATATCAGGGAACAAGTGGCGTTTTACTAAAATATACCACAAATAGTCTCCAGCTCGATGAAGAACATAAACAGCCAATTCATCTCTTCTAGGTTTCTTTTCTAGAAGTATAGAAAGAGCAGATATCCTACCAGTAACCAAATAAAGAAATTTGTGATATTTAGTAGCCACTTTTTGGCGTAAACAGATGATAGCCTAAGATCACCAAAACAAATATTATATTATTAGAGACAAAATGCATCATGAATGGAAGATAAATCAATTAGAAGAGCATTCACCTCGAATATTCCAACAAAAGCAGATAAGAAGGTTGTTGATCGAACAACACCTAAAATAGCACGACATGAAGTCCAGAAAGGAGATTGCAAGAACTAGAAATGTATTCATTTGAAGAAAGTTTGTCATCTGGCTAATGCTCAGTTAATGCTTAATACTACATAACTGTATTTTGGCAGCTAAGAAGCAAAACAGTTTCATCACCTAATAATAATATGTATAAGGTGTATGCAATTTTTTTTAAAATTCAACTAAATTAATATTCAGAAGGTACTAATATAAACACAAGTTAATATCAAATTAAACCAAGAACTCATATGTCAAATTAAAATCAATTTTCTTATGTAAATTGGTGGAAAAAGAAGAAAT
Source organism: Iris pallida (assembly GCA_029216955.1). Classification (NCBI taxonomy): domain Eukaryota; kingdom Viridiplantae; phylum Streptophyta; class Magnoliopsida; order Asparagales; family Iridaceae; genus Iris; species Iris pallida. Next base: position 99,498 of record JANAVB010000884.1, read on the forward strand.
CAAACCTGAGTCGAGTAGTTCAGCCGTGGGTCTCCGTAGATATGTAGAGGTTTTAAACTAGAAAAAAAATCAGAGTAGGATTAAAACCCTAAATAAAAGAAGGAAATTGGGGGAGTAAAACCCTAAAAAATAGAAAGAAGTAGACCTATTATGGCTGGGGGAGAAGAAGAAGAAGAGACGTGAGATGAGGAAGAAGCGGACTCCTATTTTCCAGAAAAATTCTGAAAAAAAAGAAGAAGAGGAATTAGTCGAACCTATTGTGGCTGGGGAGAGAAGAAAGGCGCGGGATGAAGGATTCAAGGGGTCTCTGAAGTTTTTAGGGTGAAATAGTAGGCGGGAGAGGGGTCTCTGAAATTTTTGGAGGAAAATTGCGGGGGATAGTGGTTTTGAGGGTGCGGAGAAGAGGTTTTGGGTGAAATAGGAGGAATTTCTAAAAAAATTGGCGCTTTCTTATTTTTCATTATTGAGTTTTACGACATCTATTGTATGCTTTCGTTTGTATAAATAAATATGACATTCAATGCACGTCGTAATTAATCCAATAAATTATAGTCTAGATCTTTTATGGCGTTCACTAAAATGTATGCCGTAAAATAATTATTTACGGCATACTATCTAGGCGTGCCTTAATTTTAATGTCCTAAAAAGTCACTTTTCTTGTAGTGAAGGAAAATTAGGGTTGGGGTTTTGGGATTTGGCAATAGTCGGAGTAGATCGAGGAGATAAATAGATAGAGAGAGAGAGAGAGAGAGAAAAAAAAAAGTGCGTGAGTTCTTCCAGGGTCAGGATGTGAATGCAATTTTTTAATTTGGAGATCGGGAGAGAGAGGGGTAGAAAGATGGAGAATGAAATAGAGGGAGAGGGAGAGCTCACGGTCGAATAGGGTTGGGAATTTTGTATTGGTTTTTTTGATATTATTATTATTGTAATTAAAAATCATAAAAAAAGAAAATGTAGTTTTGCAACAGAACCATATGTCGCCAAAGACACGGGACCATTCAATGACATGTTATTTTAACAATCAATGTAGGCAAAAGGTGAGGCTTTGGCGGGATTAATATTTGGTTCCCGCTCCTGAATTTTTTTATAGATTTTGCGACACACTAAAATCTATGTCACCAATACATATAAAAATTAAGCTTTTGGAGACATAAAAGATCTTATGTCGCTAAACTATGTTGCTAAAAATGTATTTTCTTGTAGTGTTAATTTAAAAAAATAAACTTATCGCTATATTAAAAATAATACATATCTAATCATTTTTTTATTTTTAAAATATGGATTGATAAATTTTAATTTAGTTTTAATTTTAATTTTAATCTTAACATCAATATTAAAAATTAACATAAATATACAGATTAAATAAGTTATTCTTAATCTTAACATCATGCAAAAACGGAAAAAAAAAGATGCCGTAAATAAGTTATTCTTAATCTTAATATCGTGCCAAAATAAGTTATGATCTTAATTTTAATCTTAACATCGTGCTGGGTAAAAAAAAGCTGTCAATTACGGTGCGTACAACGCATGCCGTAAATAAAACAACATTCACGGCGTGCTGAGGAACGCCGTAATTGAGATCTCATTCACGGCGCACGAGAACGCATGCCGTAAATAACTTAACATTTAAGGCATGCAAAAACGAGTATCGTAATTAAGTTATCATTCACGGCGCAGGAAAATATGTGCTGTAAATGCGTTTGCAATTACGGCGTGCGGGTAAAACATGTCGTAAAAAACACAAAAATTAACTCTTTTATGGCACGCAGAATTGCACGCTGCAAAAGAGTGTCATTTACGGCGCACGGGCAATGCGTGCCATAAATTGTGCGCCGTAAATGATCATTTTTCTTGTACTGGGTTCTTAAAACAACGAAAAGACACATTCATTCGACAGTTCATCCGTTCATTTTCATCTGACGGTTCGCCCGTTCATTACATTCATTTGATGGTTCGCCCTCTCATCACATTTATCCGACGGTTTACCCGTTCATCCATCTGACGGTTCATCCGTTCATTTTCATCTGACGGTTCGCCTGTTCATTACATTTATTCGATGGTTCGCCCGTTCATGGTGGTTTATCCATTCATTCAATTCATCTGACGGTTTACCCGTTCATTACGTTCATCCCGACGATTCATTTCGTTCACACCTTTTGACGATTCATTTTTGTTCATTTATCTAATCATCCATATCAGCAACTTGTCGTCCTTGATTAAGTTGTCTATTGAAATAATGATATTCAATAAATTATATTCTGCCATGTCCATATTACCTCTGAGCAGATATAATGAATATAATTATTTTCTAAAAATCAAGAAATATATCATGTCCTACACCTCTGAATATATTTTCTATCGCTATTATTTATATCTGAATAAGATATGCAAGAAATAATAGAACCCCAAGAAAATGTCTTTTTATTGATTGATCAAAAATTTGAAAGATATTACAATATTACATATCACAAAAAGATTGAAGATATAAAAGTCTTTCTTATTCTGCCGGCGGTGTCATCAAGTTAACCATCTGCTGCTTTAAAGATTTAAGTCGCTCCTCACGGGAGTCCATCACGCGCTTTCTATCTTCTTCCATTCCTGACTTTTCATTAAAAGTCGGTAAGGTCACTAAGCGGCGGGAGATTTCAGCCTGATGAGTTGTGATATATTCATTTCGTTCCTGAGTCAGAATGTCCAGTTGCTGAGTGGCAGCTTGATGCTGTGTGATTTCATCTTCTAGAGTATGCTGAACCAGTTTCAACTCTTCTTGGAGACGGGCAATCTCCTCTTGAAGACGAACAGATTTCGCTTTCAATTCAGTAACTTTCTCCTCCTTCTCTCCAGCAGCAGAGGTGGCTATCTCCATTTGAGAATTATATTCTGAAGCCTTGGCAGTATAAGTGTCTATGAAAGTCTGGAAATTAGCCTTCTCAATGACAACTTCTTGAGACATCCTTTCAAATTCAGCTTGTACTAAGGATTCCACTTTCCTTCGATTAAGATCTTTGTAGATCTTAACCGATGCTTCTAGCTCATCCAGTATGTGCTCAAGAAAAATAGCTTGAGCTTCATCTCCTTGACCTTGGATGGCATTTATCAAATGAGAGGTTGGGCTTCTAACAATATTGAAATCAACTTCTTTCTCTAGTACCCTATCTACTAGGGGTCCCAACGCATTAAAGAAAAGGTTGCTGAAAGAACTAATGATAAATTGGTTAGTTGCCAAAGCACCAGGGGTAGCAGCTACTACCGTTGATGATGAAGCAGCATGTGCCTGTGCAGATGAACGTTCTTGCACTTGAATAGGGGGTTCTTTAAACAAGGGAGCTAAAGTAGAACTGGTTGCTCCTTCCGGTTGTTCCTCTGTAAAATTAAATATTGTCATTTTGTCTGTCATTTGCAACTATTGAAAAGGATCAAGAGTAAAAGCAATCTTACCATGGTTTGATCGAGTTACTGGTCTGTCGTCTACTGGTGTAGATTCCAACCTAACAGAAGTAGCCTCAGACAATACTGCCTGGCTACTACCTGCCTCGGAGCCGCCCGACAGATGTCGGCTGCCACTGGCTATTGCTGTTATCGGCACTATATCAGTGCAAGGAGGAACCAAAGATGATTCGATTTCTACATGGATCAAAAATAGAGATGTCAGCCATTAATCTATGAAAAGAAGATTGATAATTTTGTTTAATACCTTTGGGATTAGCGGTAGTAGCTTCCTCCGGCACTACTTCCTTAGCCACATTCTTTTCAGGAGATACATCCACCTCAACATCCTTTTTAGGAGCTAGTGTGTCGTCAACAGCTTCAGAAGATTTATGGACATCAATGTCCTTTTCTTGATTCAAAGTATCATCAATAGCCTCTATTGATGTATCTTAAGTGCTCATGCTATCCTCAGGTGCTTCCTCACTGGCAGTTCCAGCGGCATGATCAATATCATCTTGTAGACCGAAGTCGCAATCATTTAATGCTTCAATCATTAAACGATCCTCCTCTTCGCAGATTGTTCCTGGTGTAACAGGAAGCTGAGTAGTTTCTACCGCCGGTGAAGGAGATCGCAAAGCTTCATGCTCCTCCTCTACAATATCCTCCCTAGGCTCTGCAGCCTCCTCTCTTTGATCAGTCTCGTCCCTCTGTTCTGGACTAGGAGTTTCATGCCTAGGCTCAGAGACAGGAGTAGGAGATGGCATGGTAATTCCAGCAGCAGCATTAGCAACTACCGAGGATAAGATTTGTCTTGGAGGGGTGATCACCTCTTTCTTCTTCTAGCGGCCAGTTTCTTTCTATGAAGAGGTCTTTCTGGACTCTCCACATCTACTACATCGACCTGCCTTGGAAGAGAGGTTGGCGTAGTTGCTTCTTCTCGTTGGGTCGACTCGGCCAGTTGTCGAGACTATGATCTAGTGGTAACTTTCTCTGATTGATCCAAGATAAGTTTCTTCTTTGCAACCGGAGAAGAAGGTTCGTCAATCCTTCTCTTCCTCTCCCTGGTCAGAGACTTAACAACTTTCAAAGAAATTCTCAGTGGTTCATTGACCTCCTCAGGGAAGTTAACTTCCCTTGAGGCTTCTAACAGGTCATCCACCGGTTCATGCTCTTCATCATTTACTGGAGCTGATATAACCGTGGCTCCCTTCTTTAGATGTGTCGCTGTTGCGAAGCTATCAACAAGTCTGAAGTTTTCAGCGAATGTATTTGCTGCTGTGTAAAAAAGTGAATATGTATATAACATCCTAGGGCCATGATCGCTTTTGGTTGGCATCGAGAACATTGCTCTTGTATCTCGAGCGTTATAATAAGCCCACGCCCTGGCGCCATCAATCAGATAGCCTTTTCCTTGTAGGCAAGTTATAGCATTGCCTACGTGGAATTGGTCGTATCCGAATTGCCGTGTAAAATGGCTCGGAAGATATGGTTCCAGATAACATTCCTCAAATATTGCACGACCTAGAGGCTGCCTCCCTAAATCAACCAGATTTGTTGCCATGAATTCATAACCAGTTGGAGGAGCGACGCAGTAGAAATTCTACCCTTTTCCAAGATTTGAAGCCCTTCTGCAATCTTTTCGACTGTTGTTTGTCCATTTACCCTAGGAGAATCTATGCAGATAGCTACCGCCGACTGCCCCCATATTAGGGTTCATCAATGGCGGATGATGTAGAAGTAACCATCCAAACAAATAAGTATAGGGCAGCTCCAATCGAGTGAAGTTCCCCTTCTCACCCTTCCATTTGAGCATCGAGTCAATAAAAAGACGAAGACCAGCGTTTATTCTGCAGGTCATCGCCGATAGCAAATCCATCCGGTATCCAAAGACTAACCGGACAGCTGCAAAGAGTATGCCGCGGTGGAAATGATCGACGGCACTGGCTCCGGGGACGACGAATCGCCAAAGCCAGTATGTGAGGAAACCCGCCAACTGGGCTTCCTTGGACATGGGCATGTAGCCCATTCTTATGAAACTATCAATGACGTCTCATGTTTTGAAAGGAGGATATTTTAGTTCATCATCAACTTTGATGTCCATCTCTTTATTCTCTTCCATCAAACCGAGCTCCTCACTGTGGCTAAGTGGTTTGAAGAAACTAGGATTACACTTATCATGATCCTTTGTCTTCTTCTCTATGACGTGGTTGAGGAAGAGATAAGACAACTACTTCGATGAGTAGCAAGTACCCGAAGAACCACTCTTGTAATATAAAGAGCAGATCTTGTAATGGCACAGCAATTCTTCAAAGACGTCCATCATTTCAGCATTTTCTCGGCGAAGTCGGTCCAGATCATCATTTGTTGGGACAAATTCCTCATAAGGGAATTCTTCCATTGGCAAGCCTGAGATATATTTCATCTCATGTAGAGCAAGTCCGATTTCACCACAGAGTGTCATGAAGGTCCCTGTCCTGAAATTATACCTCTCTGCCAAAGCAAGGAACAGATGAGGGTTGGGTTGAAAGCTGTATACAGTAGAGAATAACGGCTGGAATAGCTCAATCTCCTTGAGCTTTTCTTCAAACTGAACCAATATCCAGTTAGCTATACAACTCCATCTTTTGTGATCTGGGTTCACCAGACCTATCAACCGGATGTCCTGATCCAGGTATCTTCCTTCAGCCTTCGCAAACTCGTTTGCGAAGATCGGTGTTCTGACCGGCAGTAGTAAAAAGGAGTTCTCTGGCGGAATGCAACCAGGCTTCAATCCTCTGAGCATTGAGCTATGACGTTCAGAAGAGCTGTAGAACATATTCCTATTATTCGGTCCTTTCTTTACACAGATGTTCCCTGTCCTGGCTTGTTGGAGGGGAGTGATATCCCAGTCCATTCTCCTGGGATAGCTTGCATGGGCATAATGGGATAGAGGGAGGCATCTGGCAATGTCTGGTAACAATATTACTTTATCCTTTCTCCGGAAGAGTCTCTGCTCAACACGGGGTCTTGGCTAAGAACACTTCTCAAAAGCTTCTCCAAATAAGAACAAAGGTTTCTTATGAGTAATGGCATCGGCAGTCTGCAGAGGCTGCCCATTCATCAGACTCAATAGAGTTTCATTGTCCTGTGCTACTAAGATAGCCTGACGGGAAGACGGCAGAGCATATTGAGGAAAAATTACGTGGGACAAATCTTCCTTAAATTCCGGTTCAGTAAGGGTCCCTGTGAAGGTTTCATACTCTGGGTCTTCTCTGATGTTAATTGCATCAAACAGAAAGACAAAATTCAGTACAAGTGAAATCAAAGATTCTGTCCAAAAAATTAGCAGATTACGCAAGCATCAGATTATGCTGTCTGTAAAACATCAGACTGCGCAATAACAGCTTCTATGCGCAAACTGTCCAGTGGTGCCAACTCATCCATTTGTGCAAGCCATCAGATTGTGCTGAATAACTTGCACAAAGTATCAGTTTGCGCTGGACAACCTTGCGCAAATCAGCAAATTGCACTGACTTTCGTCAGTATTTTTCAACCGATTGTGCAAGATATAGTTTTCATAAAAATGAAGACTATTGGGTTTGTGCAATCGAAACCCTAAACAGGGCGGCACGATGTAACCAGATCTCTAAAAAGTGACAGGTTCGAAGGATCAACAGTATTAAAGAACCCTAAAAAGGGTCTTTCGATCGGGTTTACTACCTTGCAATACGGGATGAGCAACTTCATGTCGAGAAGGGCGCGGTGCAGCACGAGTCGAAGACTCAGCAGGGGCTTTGCCCTTGTCGGCGGCGGAACGCTTCGGAGACATTTGAAGTCGACGGAGAAGAAGGAACAAAGTCGGAGTAGGCTTGGGAATTTTTCTCTCTTAAGCAAAGTGAAAACAAGTAAAGAATAACAAGAAGAACAAAGAGGACTATTTATAGTTTTTCGAGAGCAACGGTCGCCTCAGATTGTGCCAAAGAAATGGGAGCTAACTCCTCCAATTGCGAAGACAAGTCATTACTTGCGCAACTTGATTTTTAAATCAAAATTCAAAGTATTTCGAAGCTTTGACTATTTTCAAACTTCGAAAACTTTAAAGGGGGTCTTGTAGGTCCTAAAAATCAAGTTGCACCCATCAAAGAAGTCATGAAAATCAAATTATGCATCCTTCAAGTGAACTGCACAGAAGACAGATTGCACAACAATTCGATTGTGCAGGCTGAACTGCGCACTCATCCAAGTGCGTAAGCTGACGTGGTCTTGTCATCATTACCTGACAGAGAATCAGATCTTCTGACAACTGACAGCACGGGGAACGAGGAAACTGTTCGTTTATCGTGCAGCACAGCACTCGAGGACAGCTGTATATGCAGCACAATTTGCCAGATTTTTTGCTGCACAGTCCATCCCAGCGCAATCTGAAGTCAGCGTAATTCATGTGGCACACTTCATCAAGACAACTGACAAATGTACACGTGGCCTTCATACCATCAATTACTCACTACGTGGCAACCGTCTGTACGCGATCATGCACATTTCAATCAAATGATGCCATGTGTCCAACATAGTTGGCCCACGATTAAATAACTGTCAGCGCAGTCTGATGCTGCGTAATCCAGTGCATGTGCAATCCATCCTGCGAAATTTAGAATAACTAAAAGTTAGTTATTTCCAGAACTCTATAAATAGAGTTTCAAGTCTTTATTACAGGGGAGATCACACATAGAGATTAGAAAAATCAGAGAGTTCAGGAGTTCTTGCCCAAGTGCTGCTGCATTCTTCAGAGGCTATCGCCTTCAGCTTCAAAGGATACCGTCTTCAAAGTTCACATCGTCCAAGGGATAAAGTAATCGTCATTCAGATCGGATTCCTACAGTTGTACTTTCCCAGAATTCTTGTAATCTTCTTACAAAGTTTGTTGAAATAAAGATCAACTTTTATTTTTGCAAACAAATGCAACAACTGAAGAAATTCCCATTTGGCGAATGTTCTTTGACGGTGCATCAAGAACAGGACCCAAAGAAAATATTGTAGTCGGAGTTGGCGTCGTGCTCGTGTCACCTGATCATCTGGTTATACACCGTACATATTCTCTCTGGAACCAAGCACCAATAACATGGCCGAATATAATACCCTATTGATCGGCCTACAATTGGCAAAGCAACTGGGAGTTGACTATCTAGAGGCTTACGGCGATTCCAAGCTAATAGTTAGTCAGGTCCGAGGGGATTATGAAGTTTGCCACGAAGATCTCATCCCCTACTACAAAGCAATAATCGAGTTGGCGTCTACTTTTGCGGGATTCTTCATGGAGCACGTTCCTTGACTACAGAATATAGAAGCAGATGCTCTAGCCGGTCTCGTTGCTTTCTTGACCGTTCCTACTAATACTCAGCAGTCGATCACAGTATCTGGTCGAAAACTATTCTGTATGAAAAATGCCTTGCATATTCATCATAGTTATGCAGCGGAAACAAACATCGATGCTAAAGACTGGAGATTTCCCTTTATAGACTACGTTGTCTATGGAATCCTCCCCGAGGACCCGAAGCAAGCAGTACCCATCCAAAGGCGATCCCTCAAATTTTACTACGACACAGCTACCAAGATGCTGTACCGATGCTCTTATGACGGGCTACTGTTACGATGCTTATCAGACACAAAAGCCAAGCATGCACTCCGGAAGGCTCACGATGGAGTTTGTAGTGCACATCAACCCGGCCTCCAATTACAAGTTCACCTCAAATGAATGGATTATTACTGGCCCTTAATGATAGTGGATGCTGTTGAATATGCAAAGAAGTGTAGAGCTTGCCAGTTCTATGTCGACTTTATTCATCAACCTTCAGAGTTTCTAGACCCGACGACAGCATCTTGGCCATTTGAAGCTTGGGGTATAGATGTTATAGGACCAATCAGCCCGCTATCCTCCAAAGGACATCGGTTCATCCTAGCTCTAACCGATTACTTCTCCAAATGGGTGGAAGCTATACAGCTCACCGAAGTGAAGACGTCAAACGTGATCAGTTTCGTCAAATATCACGTCATCTACCGCTTTGGTCTACCTCGTAGGATCATTTATGATAATGGTCCACAGTTCGTAAGCCATACATTCTATCGGTTCTGCAATAAGAATCGAATCCAGAACGTAGCCTCTACTGCCTACAATCCAGCAGCTAACGGGCTAGCAGAAGCCTTCAATAAAACCATCATAAAACTTCTCAAGAAGTTCGTGTCTTCAAACAAGCACGATTGGAACGAGAAGATCAGTGAATGTCTATGGGCCTATCGCACAATGGTCTGGACTCCAACAGGCAGTATGCCATTCTCTCTGGTTTTTGGGAGCGAAGCAGTTCTTCTCCTGGAAATCCAGATTCCTTTTCTTCGGGTAGCCCTAGCCAGCGAGCTGACTACTGAAGAGAGCTACCGTTTGTGACTCCAAGAGCTCGAAGCGCTAGACGAAAAATGCTTATTAGCTCAACAACGTATTGAGCTATACCAAGCACGCCTTTCCAGAGCTTTTAACAAAAAGGTAAAGGAAAGGATCTTCCAAGTCGACGATCTTGCCCTAGCGGTGAGAGGACCGATGGTCATGACGCACAAAATAATAGGGAAATTCCAGCCTAAATGGGAAGATCCTTTTGTCAAAGAATCGGTGTATTCTAACGGTGCGTACCGGCTGGCCATACCTAATGGTGACTTGCTCATGATGCCTATCAATGGCAAGTTCCTGAAGAAATATTATGTGTAACCACTTTTCGTTCACATATGTTCAATCATATAAATGTACAGTACGATGTTTATATGATTCAAAAAAAACTATCTAACTATTATCCGTATTTCAAGAGTCTTGAATACGCCCTAGATAATAGGTCCTCTAAATATTTTTCCAGTGGAATCATTTCCGTTTTTGACTCTATCCAAACTCGGTTTGACGAAAACAAATCACGTCCCTATTACCTCTGAATTGTTTTCCGATAATTATTTCCCCAGCGGAATGATCAAATATTTTGCCACGTCCACATAACCTCTGAGCAAAGCATTCATCAAAGATAGTCATGTCCACACTACCTCTGAACTATCCACTATTCCCTAATGCTATATATCTTTCCACGTCCAATTACCTCTGGTCAGATATAGAACATCATCTGCTATTACGTCCATATTACCTCTACTAGCAGCTTCATTCAACTTATTATCTATATTCGAATCATTCCAATATAAAATAGATAATAGGTCCACATAAAATTTCCCCAGTGGAATACCCATCAGAAATGTCCTTGCTACGTCCACATTACCTCTAGCATCGATGTTTCACAGAACCACATTCACTTCTGAAAAGATTCTTTATTCAGTACTTAAACGTCTATCAAAAGACGGAAAAGAAGATACAAGAGCTGTGACGGCCAAAAAAAGAAAAAAAAAGAAAATTACAAAAATCTACGGGATACACAGGCGGTTTATGCTATCCCTCAGAGCAACAATCTCGACTTCAGATTTCACAGCAGCTCGGTGTCGTACCTCTTCTTGGTGAGCGACTTCATCTTCAAAGAGGATCAGACTCTGATGCTCCCCCTCCAACTTCGCCAACTGCTCTTCTAAATGGGCAGAAACGGTGGCAGTCATGGCATCCTGGGACAGATAATCCTCTTATTCAGATGACGCTGCCTTCAAGTCAGCTTCCAACTAGGCGATCTCGTTCTTGATCTGCGCAATGTGATTGTGCTTCTCAGTGATCTGCATAGCCAGCCTGTTCTTCGAGGAAGCATGTGCCTCACTTGCAGCATTGAATTGGTTGTACTGGTCAGCCAGCTCGCCAATCTCCTGAATGAGGGTGTTTTTCCTTGCCTGAAAGACAGCCTTCTCCTCCGCAAAAGCTGTCATCAAAGCCTCGTCCTCAGTGCGGAACAGTAACGTCGGGCTCCGCTGTTTGGCATCCCGAAACCTGGCCACTTGACCCTCCAGGTCCTTCAAAACTTCCCTAAGAGTGTTGGTACGCTCCTCATACCCGGCTATGCTCTCGAGGACAAAAATACTCCTGATTATCGTGTGTCACGTCCATATTTCCTCTAATACAGGTAGTCTTCTGACTCAACACCCATACCCAATCCGGGATAAAAGACATGGTGTCAAGACCATAAAACCTATCACATCATATTGAGTGGCCCGAATAGCATAGCAAAGGCCAGCTGTCTTCAGGGTGGCTTCATATATTGAAAGAATCCAGCCAGTGAGATTGCTCTAGAATGAAGACGGGTACCGCCAGCCTTCCATCCGCATCTTCCTTGTGGGATATGACACATCCTCCGTCATCATCAAATGGCAAAGCGTGTCAGCAGAATAAGTATGGAGGTTAGTGGGAATGTCGTTCACTACGGTACCAGATTGCAGTCCCCTCGTAGTTTAAGATGCAGAGCCCCAAACACATTTGAAAGTATCCTTCTTTCGGTTGCCTGAGTCGAACTGAATTCTCCCAGAGATGATTCCGGGAAGCTCAGGAGTTAGCTCCCACTTCGTCCGTCATCGCACAGCTAAGGCAGTGAAAGCAGACAAAGGATACTGGCGCTCTATCGACGACAGCCATATCCTCTGATTTTCCAGGCTGATCACCATGGGATTTCTCAAACGTATGGTCTCGCCATTTTCAAACCCTACACTATTACCAAACAGAAAGTATGATTTCTTGAAACGACGTGCCCCTTCACGCACGAACTTCTCATCATTAATCATCTGCCGCAAGAAAGTCTTATCATGTTCAACTATAGCGAGGGTCCGCTCCATAGGCTGATTTTAATTAATCTTGGCCTGAACCGTGCTGATCATATCTATTATGGGACTGGTATCAAGGGCCTGATAAGCAGAGCCGAAAGGGATTTCGTCAAATTTTGGGACAAACAAGTTTACTGCAATGGCAAAAAGAAAGTCAGACTCATGGAGCTGCAGAAAAAAAACTAAGTCCTGAAGACTCCTATGCGCCCAAGAGGGCTATGCGCCCAAAACAAGACATGTGGGTGCATAAACACACAGACATCTAGTGGGTGCATAACGTGCAACAACTTAAAGGGTGCATAACATGGCAACACGTGGGCGTATGACTTCTGTGGGCGCATAGTAATGCTCACAAAAGTATATTGCCCTAGACGCAAGTGCCCAAGCAAAATAGAAGTCCGAGCGTCACAAATTAACGATCGAGACTTCATTTTTTGAAGCATGCCCTCACCCAAAATTGGGTCCTGGACTGCCTAGGACTCTGTCGTTGGAGGATAGCCACTCGACGCAGCCCCCTTGCCCTTTGCGGATCTCTTGGCGGCCTTGGGAGACATGATTCTCAAAGAAAGAAGACGAAGAGTTTTCTGAAAAATTCAAAGAGAAAGAACTAATGAATTTTCTCTCTTCCAGGGTGTATTGATAGACATGTGCCACTTCCTATGTGCCGACATACTGTATTCGCCCATTGTGGTATATGCGCCCACTGCAGCCTACGCGCCCACGTGAAGGACTAGCTATCTGTATATTATACGACTGACTCTTACTGTCATGGACGGCGCATAAAGGATGGACTACTTCAAATTATGTTCCGATGAATCTGTCAGTTTGGATTTCGAGGAAAATCACAACAGTCGTATCTTCCTGACATGCTGGCCAACTACTTTGCATCCAAAGGAGAGGGCCGTGCTATGCGCCCATTGCCTCGCGAGAAGATGATCCATGCTTCTTTCAAAGTATTTCGAACTTGTTCAAGTGTCAAAAACTTTGAAGGGGGTCATGTAGAAGCATAATTTTTTTAGCAAATATAGCTCCATGCGTCCAAGACAAATATAGCTCCATGCGCCCAAGATAAGTGAAGCTCTATGCGCCCACTCAATGAAGCTCCATGCGCCCAGTCAGTATAGCTCCATGCGTCAGTCAGTGTAGCTCCATGCTCCCACGACTAGCTCCTCCGAAAGGAGGGTGCATAGCCTGAGACATGGCTATGCGCCCAAGCCTGACTCAGTCAAAGCCATAATCAAAACGTGTACCGAAGCGCATGGCCATGTCAGTCTCCATGAGTGTAACACCCATATTCTGAATACGTATTTTTGATTAAGCCTGCATGTATCTTGGACCTATATTTTATTTTCTCAGATTTTGGCCTGTAATTGTATTTTGGCTCGACTTGCAGATTTTGGTTTTCTCGTAAAACGGGTTTTGGCATGACTTGGTTTTATTTTATGGAGGAGAATTGGTTTAGTTTGGTTTGGTTTAGTTTGGTTTATTATGCATGGAACACCTTAGCCTATGCTCCATCCTTAACTCAACACAACCACCCTCATTAAAACTCCACCTACTTTTCTCTTTCCTCCATAATTCTCTCATTTATTTCTCCATCTTCTTCTTCTTCCTTCCTCTACACAACACCATCACCCATAGGCAAGTGTACCTTGCCACCACATGAGAACCATATTTTATTTGTTCATTAGCTAGATTAGGACATGGTGATCAACTTTAGAACTTGGCATTTTATTATTTGGAGTCTCCATTGTTCTAGATCTAAGTTTTAATTATTTTTGGATTTACATGGTTTTGATCTATTTCGGTTGGATCTTTGTGGGTTTTGATGTTCCTACGTTGGAGAGAATCGAGTCTCATCCAAGTTAGAACTTTACAAAATCGAATTTGGAGTTGTGATGACCAAGTTGTGATGTTCCAAGAATTTCGGCCATGGTGTTCTTCCTCTCGGCTTGAGGGAGAAGGAGACCCCCCCTTTTTCAGTCGCGCTGTTTAGCGTCGTGCTGCCCTGTGCCGCGCTCTTTAGCGCTGGTCGCTGACCGCATACCCGCCTGCGCGCCCGGCCTGCTGCGCCCCTGCGTGCACCCGCCTGCGCACTCGGCCTGCTGTGCCCCTACGCGCACCCTCCTGCGCGTACCCGCTTGCGCGCATGCTCCTGCGCGCTTGCCCCCTTGCGCGCCCTGGCGGCTGTGCCCCCTGCGCACCCTAAAGGCCGCGCTCCCTGCGCCCACGACCCCCAGCGCGCTTGCCCTCTGCGCCATCGGCCATGCGCCATTGGCCATGCGCCTTCCATCCATGCGCAACCTGACCCCTGCGCCAACCAGCTCAGCGCGAGCCGACTTTTGCGCAGCTCACTCCTGCGCAGTTGGCTCCCTGGCGCACTTGACTCCTGCGCAACCCGACCCCAGGGACCCTTGCACAATCTGTCCAATCATGGAGATTTGGTTTTATTTTTTCCTTAAGCCTGGCTCTTCTATAGCCCTATATATTGATATTTTATTAGATATTTTACGTCCATTTTATATCCTTACGCCTTTTGTCATGAACTTGATTTTACTTAATATGTTTGGAATGACTATTGTAAATGGCACGGTATGACAAGGAACTAGCATAACACGACAGTGACCCGTAGTGGTGCACTCCTGACATGACCAACCTGGTATGATAGTAGCCCGTCGTGGCGCACACCTGACAAGTACCCTGATATGATTTATCTTGATGCTGTTGCGACGGCTAACTTGACTCGTATAATCAACTTGACACCGTAGGTGTTCCTGCTTGCTTGCTTGTGCAATCCACTTGTCTTATCTTGCATCATGTCTAGGACGTGACTCCCTGGTTCCCACGGTCAGGGATTCATACTGAATATGGATTAGTCTAATGACTAGACCCAAACTATAGTTCATGGAGAATCTCCAGTTACAGGCAATCTCGTTATCTGGGCGCCCTTAATTGCACTTGAAGCTTGCCGACGAGTAGAGCACATTTCCAGTGCACTGTCATGTGTTGCACCCTCTAAGTCACCTAAGGGTATATCGTCTCTGGGGCGATGTACCCAAACATACTCTCAACCCGCGGAAGGATAACTGGATGGTCTGCAGGGCTTGGGACTGGGAAATTCTTATTGCATCCTGTTAGTAATTAGGCTTGTGAGAACCCTAGTTAGTTAAAGTAGTAAGCCGTAGTAATTGCTTGGCCGCTTGTGAATGGATGATGTCTAGCCCTGTCTAAGTCTTGTCTAGTCCCTGTACCCTGGTACTCCTGAACGTGATTGTTTTACTTGCTTTAACAATAATTGGGTAGGGACAAGGAGATATTCAGGCGAAGGGTTACAACCCCGGTCCTTGTTTGGTTTACGGGTTGTAACCTGGCTCTCAGAATGGTTCCACGTCCCTAGTCGTTTATTGTCCTAACGTGCTCTTGATTACTTGTACTTTTCTTTCATTTTCTTATGTTCTGATATGCTGGCTTTTGTTCTTATTTCGTGGCCTCCCTTGTGGCACTTGCTCTTTCTGTGGTTTGACCCAGCTGGTTTTGTGTGGCCAGATTTCGGAGCAGCACCCGAGGATCTACCGAACCTCCAATCCGATGGTGGCGA
Organism: Iris pallida; assembly: GCA_029216955.1. Taxonomy (NCBI): domain Eukaryota; kingdom Viridiplantae; phylum Streptophyta; class Magnoliopsida; order Asparagales; family Iridaceae; genus Iris; species Iris pallida. The sequence continues at coordinate 115,276 of JANAVB010000884.1, forward strand.
CTAGAAGGAACCCGGGCTACGAGTGGGTTTTCTATTTTGTTTCGCTCACTCTATTGTAAATTTATTCTTTTGAGACATTTAGCCGACGAGTACCTGTTAGCTCGATGCACTTTTACTTACTGTCTGCCTACGGGCTGTAAACATGATTAACAAATCCTAGGGTTGATCATGTATGACTTAACTCTTGCTAGTCCTAGCATTTTGTACGACTAGCTTCATGATCAGCTGATATGTAATATTTGGGACGCCTTTTAATATATATTTGGTGGTCAAACATCTTGTGATTATATTATTTGCTTGAGATTGAGACAGTAGGCTTGACCTTAAGAGACTGTTGGCTTGTAGTAAACCCTCATATCTAGACAGCCGTGACCGTATAGCAAGATGGACTTCATTTCAATATACGTAGCTGGCTATGTTCGCCCCCGCTCTCCAGTATTCTGGTTCTGGTACGTGACAATGAGCAGTCGTGCACTGAAGCATGCTGCCACGTCAACACCACGACCAACCTACGATCTCGCAGCCTGTATGCGCCTACACCCTATGCGCCCAAAGCAGGACTATGTGCCCACATAAGAACCAACATGTTTCCTCTTATGGGCGCATAACATTATTCCATCTCAAGAACGACTATAAAAGGGGGGCCTCACCCCTCTTCAAAATAAGAGAACGGAGAGCATTTTCAAGAGCCAAATTGCTATACTTCTTGCCAGTGAGCCGAGAGTTAGCAATTTTCTTAGGTTTTCTCCCACTTTTGTAATCGGAGTGTCAACAGAGTAAAAGAGCAACTGTCGCTCGATCTCCATCGTCCCATTCCCCAGAATTCTTTTTTGTACTCGGGGATCCTCAGCGCATGGTCTCTCAGACGTACTCGATTTGTGGTGCCTTAAGCCAATAAAAGAAAAGACATCATTTTTTTTCTTTTTTTGTGTGTGTCTATAATGCCGAATCGAATGACGCCATAGGTAGGCGAGATCCTAAGGAATACGTGGTCGTAGATAAAAAACTTAAGAGGACGTCGATGAGAATCGGCCCAATGGCGCTGACGATCTTGTGCAACCCAAAAATGATTTCTAATTCGTCTGACCACCTCGATAGTCTGAGTAACCATTTCTAGACCAAGCATCTGTCTTTCGCCTACATCATCCCAGGCTAAAGGTGATCTGCACTTCCTGCCATACAGTACCTCAAATGGTGCCATCTTAATACTGGTCTAGAAAATGTTATTACAGGAGAACTCCACTAGATGCAGGTGATCTTCCCATGAACCACCGAAGTCAAGTGTACAGGATCGTAACATATCTTTAAGAGTTTGAATTGTGTTCTCTGACTGACCATCTATCTGTGGATGATAAGCTGAACTAAACTTGAGACGAGTTTCCAAACTCTCTTGAAGACTCCGCCAAAAGTATAATGTAAATCTTGATTCTCTGTCAGACATGATACTGATTGGCACTCCGTGCAATCTAACTAACTGCCTGAGATACATATCTGCTAGCTGATCTGTCGACTGACCAATTCTGAAAGGAAGAAAATGTGCTACCTTGGTAAGTCGGTCAACTATAACCCATATAGCATCTCTTCTAGCTGGGGATTTAGGTAACCCAGTTACAAAATCCATGGTAATATCTTTCTATTTCCATTCTGGGATCGGTAAAGGTTGAATAAGTCCACCTAGTCTCTGATGTTCAGCTTTAACTTATTCGCAAACTAAACAATGAGAGACAAACCGAGCTATCTCCCTCTTCATGCCATTCCACCAGAAATGTTGACGGATATCACAATACATCTTCATGCTGCCAGGATGAATTGAATACTGAGAACTGTAAGCCTCTGCCGTGATCTCTTGCCCGATGTCACCACTTGGTACACAAAGACGCCCTCCATGCCGGAGCGTGCCATCTTCGTGAATGCATAACTCTTCTCTCCGTCTCGCTTCACATTCTGCCCTAAGCCGCTGAAGCTTAGAATTCGATGACTGAGCTATCTTGATTCTCTCAACTATATTGGACTGAACTTGCATACTGGCCATCAATGCTATATTGGTAGGAAGAATTATCTCTATACCCATCTTCTAAAAATCTGTTAATAACTCGGGTTGTACTGTTAGAAAATGAGCTCCTGCTCTTCTACTCAACGCATCTGCAACTACGTTGCCCTTCCCAGGATGATACTGCAGGTTGATGTCATAATCCACTAGTTACTCTATCCATCTTCTCTGATGCATGTTGAGATCCTTCTGGGTAAACACATACTTAAGACTCTTGTGGTCGGTGAAAATCTCTACCCGATCTCCATATAAATAATGCCTCTAAAGCTCAAGTACAAAAACCACTCTTGCTAACTCCAAGTCATGGATTGGGTAATTTCTCTCATGATCATGAAGCTAATGTGACGCAAGAGCTACTACCTTGCCATGTTGCATTAAGACACATCCTAGTCCACTGCCTTAAGCACCACAACAAACTGAAAATCCTTCAGTCCCATCTGGAAGCGTGAGAATGGGTGCCGTCGTTAATCCTTACTTTAACTTATCGAATGAACTCTGACACTCTGCTATCCAAGCAAATTGTACATCCATACGGGTCAACTACGTCAATGATGCTAAATTCCGAGCAAAGTCTGATACAAATCGCCGATAATAGCCAGCCAATCTTAGAAAACTGCGAACCTTTGCGACGGTGCTGGGTACTGGCCATGTGTCTATAGCTACTATCGTCTGGGGGTCTACTTCCACTCCACCTCTCGTGATGATGTGATCTAATTATGAAATGCAATCAAGCCAAAATTTACACTTACTGAATTTCGCGTACAACTGGTACTTTATGAGAATCTAAAGGACTACTCGGAGATGTTGCTCATGCTCTGCTTCACTCTTGCTATAGACTAAGATATCGTCTATAAACACTATCATGAACTGATCCAAATCGGGCATGAAGATACGATTCATGAGATCCATGAATGCTACTAGCGCATTGGTTGCTCCGAATGGCATAACGAGAAACTCCCAATGCCCGTATCTAGATCTAAATGTCGTCTTCGAGATGTCTTACTCTCTGACTCTGATCTGATGGTACCTTAACTGCAAGTTAATCTTCGAGAATACTGATGCTCCATTGAGGTGATCAAATAAATTATCTATCCTTGGCAAGGGATATCTTTTCTTGATTGTTACAGAATGCAAGGTACGATAATCAACGCATAATCTTGACGTACCATCCTTCTTTTTCTTAAAAAGCATCGGGGCTCCTCAAGGCGATCCACTAGCATAAATAAATCTCTTGGTTCTGAATTCTTCAATCATCTTGTACATGATCTCCAATTCTTATGGTACTATTCTGTAGACTCTCTGATACTGGTGTCGTCCCTAGAATCAAATCAATAGTAAACTCTATTTCTCTCTCTGGCAGAATGCCTGAAAGCTCTTCAGGAAATACGTCAAGAAATTCTTCTACTACTTTGGGAAACTGAACTGCTTCTGCTACTGCCATCCGCAAGATCGGCGGAGAAGGTTTTACTTCGTCTTTGGAAAACGAAAACTCTTCTTCGCCGGGAATACAAAAAATAATTCTGCCAACATGGCAGTCTATTCTTGCATACTGATCCTTCAACCAATCCATTCCTAGGACCACATCATAGTCGGCCATCGAAAATTCTATCAATATAGCGAGAAACTCTCTACCGCTAACTACGATTTGACACGAGATAAAGACTATCTACTCCTAAAGACCAAATGGGTCAGATTCTACAGGATCAATAAACCTATGGGACTTAATGAATGAGTGAAGGGAATAAAAAAAAAGAGCCAGTAAGTATATTGAGCCTTACTAATAATGACTCAGGATCTAGTCCGATCCGTGTTGTAAATCGTACAGACATAAATAAATGCGAAGCACCCGAATCAAATAATACTGATGCTAGAAAAGCATTGACAAGAATGGTACCTGCTACCACCTTACCTGATGCCAATTCTTCTGCCACGGTCAAAGCCATAGCTTGACCCTGTCCTCTTGGTGCTGGTCCCCTCTGCTGGTGACCTCTCTGCCTGTTCTGAATCTGAGCTTGGGTCTAAACATACTACTGCGGCCTCTGCCGCTAGAAGGATTGTGTCTGAGGTGGAAATGGCCTCGGAGGCTGGTACTACTGTTGCTGCTGTACTGGTGCTGGTGCCCTAGCCGATGGACTGGTTAGGGTTGACGAGGATGAACTGGATCTATAAGGGCAGGACCCTATCATGTGGTCCGGTGTCCCACAAGCCAAGCATAACCCCTGTGCTCTGCGATACTCTGATACCATGTGCCCAGGCTTCCCAAAATGAGAGCAGCCCGTTGTGGAAGATTGCTTCTGCTTCTCCTGCTGAGGATATGTCAGAGTCGAGTGCTGAACCGATGAAACTGTGGTCGCCCTTCTACGAGCTCCAATAGTCAAAACCCTAGCTGCCGGGGCTGGTGTTGATAACTGAGACAACTGTCCATGGGATCGCTTTCGTCCTCCAGTCCGATCTATTATCATCTGGGAGGGATATTCATGCCGCCTTGCTGCTCACAAAATTGCATCAAATGTCTAGTGCTCAAATTGCTCCACTGCTAGAATGATCTCTAGGTGGAGTCCCTACTGGAATCGCTGCGCCCGATCCAATTTGGTCACCACCAAGGTAGGAACAAACCGACTAAGCCTAGAAAACTCGGCCGTATATCCATCGACCGTCCTTCCTATATGCTTGAGGTTGCTAAACCTTGTCAGCAGATCATACCGAGCTACTGCATCAAAGTACTTCGTCTGAAACTTGTCACTTAATACCGCCCATAAAATAGGCGTCACCAAACCAACTACTAGCATCGCCCACTAGCTGTGGGCTAAGTCCAATAATTGTAGGCGCACAACGACCACATTCTCTTTCTCTGGAATTCTAGCTACCTCCAGAATAACCTCTATATTCTGAATCCAAGCATCAGCAACAATAGCATCTTCACTGTTGTCAAAGAAAGGAGGGTACAGGCGCTTGAAGTGTTAGTCACATTGTTCCCTTGATAACCAACTCTGCCCATAGCTTCTTGTACTGTCTGCTGCAGGGCATCGTTCCGATGATCTTATGATGCAAGCAAGTCCCGGATGAGTTCCATCAGGGTTCTATTGTCAGGCTCTGCAGGCTGGACTGGCTGATCTGGTGGCTCTTGATCCCCGAAAGGCATGACTCGGGATGCTGTCCCTGAGTGCTGGGTTTGGTCCCCAGGTTGCGGCTGGTTCACTTGTTGTTGCCTGTAAAACCCCAGAATTTTTTGAAAATATTTTTTATTATTTAATTGCCTTAAATAGAATTTTATGGAATTTATGAGTATTTTTTATTAAATTATTATTAAATATGACCTTAGCCATTGTTGAGTTTTGGAGCACAAGACGTCTAGGAATTATGGCACGGAAAGTATAGTCGAGTGTTTTGACTAGTGTTTTAGCCACGGTAGGGAAGGCTGAGCCATAGGTGTGTTCTAACTAGGAAAACCATGCCAAGTTGTGAAAAAACTCATTTAAATCATTTTATTAGTTATTATTTAATATATTAATTTTTAGATGACCCGGTAGTACCCATTCAGCCCGAACCGGACCCAAACCAATTCCAAGGCCATGTAGTGGACCAAAGACGACCGTGTAGGCATATTTTATGTGTACAAATATTTTTTTAAAATTATTTTAGAATTGGTATTGAATTTCTAATTATTAAATATTGTACAATATTGGTATTAATATTATTAAATAGGTGTTTGACAATATTTGTACAATTGTTTGGACCGAAATAAGGAGTGTAGTATAAGTTTACTAAAAATAACCACTGGGAAATTTTTATTATTTATTATTATTAATAAAGTGATTTTTTGATTTAATAATCATCATTATTATTATTATATATTATTAATTAATTTTATCGCCAATTGAGTTGTTATACATATGTAAATATATTTAAATAAATTAAATATATGGATAGATAATATTGGGATTTTTGAGATTTTATTGGGTGTATTTAGATATATACATATCAATATATATATATATATATATATATATATATATATATATATATATATTAGGATATATCTATACATAGGTATAATAGAAAGAAAAGGAATAATAATAATAATAATAATAATGTGAACAGTGCAATGCACTGTTCACTTCTTCCCTCCCCGCGCCTGTCCAACTCGAGAGTAGTTTTTAAGTTTTTTTTAATTTGATTTGATCAATCTCAATCAAATCTTGATCTTTTTAATTCAAATTTTCTCCTACCTAATCTAAACTTGATTCTCCTCTAATCTAACAAAAAACTAATCAAATTTAGGATAAAAATCAATCTAAAATAGGATTTTAAAAAAATGGAAGTGTATATATATATATATATATATATATATATATATGTTCAAGTCGAAAGCTCGGGAAAACCAACTTATTTACATCCACCCGACTGTCTCCTCCACCCCTGCCTCTGGACGACCACCTCGCACGCTTGCCTGACCGCCTGCACCCGCCATGGAGTCATCGGAGCGCCGCCACAGCCGTTGCACACCGCCAGAACAGGGGAACCCTGTTTCAGACCCGACCAACCAGGTACCCACTTTTTCGATCAATTTTCTCCTCGTATGGTTGATCAAATTTTGATCTATCGATTCCTACACGAAGTCGAGATGACCACCTTCTAGATCCTTCAATAGGTTTTAATATTAATATATTAGATTTTCCAGAAGACCCTCTTGAACTTCACGAAAAACTACTGAATACTAGTTCCTTAATAACAGTTTAAACACCAATTTGGAAGGATTATATTTGTTCAGCTTTTGAGAGTTTTCAAAATCCTATTAGACAATCTGGAAGACAACCTATAGAGCTTCGAAATCCTTTTTGTAAATCTGAATTTCTTTGACTGTGCATCGAGAAATTGAATTGCCAAAATCAAGAAAAACTTATTAAAATTATTTTTGAAAACTTTAAAATTCTTCCGAACCAACGTGCGTCCCGCCAATCCGGGCGACGTGGTCACGAACCGGAAATATCGAAAGGTGCGTATCGACCTCATAGCCATGTGGACTTTGACGGAATTCAAATTGGTCGCGTGGGCGCGACGAATTTGATGCGTATCCGTAAAAAATTACCGTATCGACCTTTTTCAAAATTTTCCAATTACCTTGTGCACGTTCATCAAATCTAGACGAAACTTGCGCCAATAGGACCGTATCATTTTTCTGGTCCTGTATGCCAATTTTGGTCCAATTCTGAGACAGTTGATCGGATCACCATTTTGCGGGCCCCACGATCCAACTCAACGGGCAAATTTGTGCACGGCTCACCGAAATCCAAAATAGGACATACCGTTGGGTTCGTATCATCAAAACAAATCTATAGATATGTAGTTTGACGACTTTAGAGACAGTTGACTTTGGCACGTTTTTCGGTGCAAAGCGGGTCCAACGGCGAACACCGTTTTGACCCAAAATTACCATTTTGTTCCTGTGTCCAGAATTAGACTTATGGGTAGCCTATCCTAGCTATTTTGCTTATTCCGGGAATATTGGCAATGTCTGTTTTAGCATCCGAGGACAGTTGCAGGAGTTCAGCTTTCGCGGATATTTGATCCGACAGGTTATTTAAAAGTGGTTGAGTCTACACCAGGCAAGTTCACCTTGCCAAACTCCATAGTATTTACATGCTTTCCTATATTTTCAGTATTTCTTGCTTTGTTACATATCTCTCTTATTTCCTCTCACGATTCTTTCTAGTTACACATGCACGTAGATTTTAATTTTTTTTCTAGTACTTGTTCTATCTTTCCTATCTTGTTCATGTCTAGTGATAATATTGATATGCATGTGCGATGTTTTTCCTGACCTGTTTGACCTGTACTTGACTTAGACATGACTAGATAGGCATGACTTCCTAGTACCTTAGGAGAGAATATTTTATTAGCCACGGTTATCCTCTATTGTTAGTGCCTCCCCGGGCTACGATAGGGAACCTGTTATAGGGCTGTTAGTGCCTCCCCGGGCTACGGTTTTAGCTACGATTAATATTATATTCTCATGACATGTCACCATCTGTAGAGTTCCCTTACGTGTCATCTTTTCCTCTGCTTGTTATTCCTACTTTTCTTGCACGTTATTTACTGTACAATAGGCATATATATTATGTGTCTTACTAGTCCTCTGAGGACCTGGTGATCTCTCCAGGTATTAGTTGATGGCACGGTACAATGATGGATGATGTTTGCTACACCGAGACTTCAGGTATACCTAGTGAGTTATTATCATATCTTCCGTATTTCGATTTTGTCCTATATTTGATACTCGTTGTTATTATAGCTAGTCTTTTACAAGCTTCATTTTTATCTAGCTTGTTCATGATGAATGTGTTATTGGGGATCCACTCTAACATATTTATCTATTCTAGAATCAGTGTATTATGGCCTGATCAGCCTTACTGCACTTGATTCGTCATATTTATCATTATTATGTGGATTGAGATATAGTTAATCTAGAATAACCAGACAGCTTATACGTATTCGAGCCGGGCTGGAGTCCTCTCGATGCATAGCTGGCATGTATACGTATCCTAGTCCTACGTATTTTGGGACTGGGGTATTACATGTTTTTGTGGTGGTCCATGGAGGTCGAGTTAGCCGTTTCGGTTACGTTACTGTACTGAGCGGGCCTGCGAACATGACTAAACCCTTAGGAATCTCAATCCACAACTGCCTTGACAATTCTTTTAGAAATTTTCTACCGCCCTTGAACTTCGTATTTACTCTCGATTACTACTCCCTTGTTTTCTCGTATCATTGCTTCTCGTCCCTTCCAATTTTGGAGTCACGAATAATCGTGCTATATAGGATTTACTAGAAATTCTTAAGTATTAGTGTAAGTTTGTTTGCTTATTGTATTGTGATCCCTTGATAGATCAGGGAGATTAAAGATGCCATAGGGCATCATGTGTTTAATGGGGTAGTTTGACCAAAGGTGGGTAGATATTCTAGAAATAGCTAAATGATGGTAGTTACTTGATCAAGAATAGAGTGGTAGATTGACCCCCTACAAGAATAAAGTAGACATAGTCTAACCTAACTTATTTACTATTATACCTTGTTAGTTTAAAGTAAGGATTAGGCGGATTAGTAGGTACCACTTAGCTTGGATAGGAAAAAGGAGACTCATATAATTGTGACAGACAAGTCTTCAATGTGATCTTTGCAAGACCGCCAATACCAAGAAGAGCCACTAGAGATAACTATCTATAGTTTTACGATATAAGGGTTACAAATCCAAATTGTTTAGGCTTGATTGTTACTTGACTTATTAGGAGACACTGTAGTGACCCACCGTATCCCTTAAAACTATTCCTAATTACCCTAGCACAGTTCTTGTTAGTGAGCCTTATTTTAATTTCGAGGACGAAATTCTTTTAAGGTGGGTAGGATGTAAAACCCCAAAATTTTTTGAAAATATTTTTTATTATTTAATTACCTTAAATAGGATTTTATGGAATTTATGAGTGTTTTTTATTAAATTATTATTAAATATGACTTAGCCATTGTTGAGTTTTGGAGCACAAGACGTTTAGGAATTATGGCACGGAAAGTATAGTCGAGTGCTTTGACTAGTGTTTTAGCCACGGTAGGAAAGGCTGAGCCATAGGTGTGTTCTAACTAGGAAAACCATGCCAAGTTGTGAAAAGACTCATTTAAATCA
>JANAVB010000884.1:127500-210738 GCA_029216955.1 Iris pallida
CGTGGCTATCCTCTATTGTTAGTGCCTCCCCAGGCTACGATAGAGAACCTGTTATAGGGCTATTAGTGCCTCCCCGGGCTACGATAGAGAACTTGTTATAGGGCTATTAGGGCCTCTCCGGGATACAATTTTAGCCATGATTAATACTATATTCTTATGACACGTCACCATCAGTAGAGTTCCCTTACGTGTCATCTTCTCCTCTGCTTGTTATTCCTATTTTTCTTGCATGTTATTTACTGTACAGTAGGCATGTATATTATGTGTCTTGCTAGTCCTCTGAGGACCTGGTGATCTCTCCAGGTATTAGTTGATGCCACGGTACACTGATGGATGATGTTTGCTACACCGAGACTTCAGGTATATTTAGTGTGTTATTATCATATCTTCCGTATTTCGATTTTGTCCTATATTTGATACTCGTTGTTATTATAGCTAGACTTTTACAAGCTTCATTTTTATCTAGCTTGTTCATGATGAATGTGTTATTGGGGATCCATTTTAACATATTTATCTATTCTAGAATCAGTGTATTATGGCCTGATCATCCTTACTGCACTTGATTCGTCATATTTATCATTATTATGTGGAATGAGATATAGTTAATCTAGAATAACCAGACAGCTGTAGAGCCTAAAAATCAAGTTGTGCCTTGAATATACTGATCAGTGATCAAGTTGCGCCCCAAAAATCAAGTTTCGCCACTGATAAGAAGCTCAGAGAACAGATTGCACCACCGATCAGATTGCGCCCGATATCAGACTGCGCCTAATCTTTTTACGCCAAAATCTACATGGCATCTGACACTTAATGGTCATCATTACCTGACAATACTGACGACTGACACAACAGTGAACAAGGAAAATCTTTTCGAATCCCGTGAATTGTGCCGCTCAAGAGAAGTTGGTGGACAGCTGTCCTGTACACTTCGTGAGTTGTGCCCAGGCGTAATTTAAACAAAATCCTTAGTTGCGCTTGGGCGCAACCTGAACGACTTTTGTTCAGAAGCTGCCACGTGTGTAGGCGCAACTCAAATCAAGCGCAGCTTGACTTGTTGACTGAAGCTCGCGCAACCTGATAAAGTTGAGACAACTTACATTCTAAAGCATGATGACATGGCGCACATGCCACTAATCTCTCAAGATGTGTCTACTATCCTGTACACGACCATGCGCATCTCAATCATATGATGCTACGCGTCTAAATACAGTTAGTACACGATTGACAACTGAATAAAAGTTGGCACAACAGGAGGTTGGCGCAACTCAGTATGGTGCAATCCAGCCTCGCGCACATCAGAACAACTGCTAAAATAGTTATTTCCTGAACTCTATAAATAGAGTTTCCAATCATCATCAAACACACAGACAGAGATCAAGAACTCTTGCAAAATTGCTATTGCGTTCTCTAGAGGCTACAGTCTTCAAGTTCACATAGTCCAAGGGATAAAGTGATCGTATCCTGATCAGATTCCTAAAGTTGTACTTCCCCATAATTTATTGTACTTTGTACTCTTTTACAAGTTTGGAATAAACAAATTTTTTTTTTGCAAACAAAATGGCGACTCTGCTGGGGACGACTTTCTCCTCCGACGAGAAAGTTACAACTCAATGTGACATTGTGTCGATCGGCAAGACGCAGAAGACTCTGGTTGTTCGAGTCAACCAGACAGCCTACGAGAATATGAGCAACACCAAGAACAACAAGCGCGCGGTGGCCATCTCTAAGAACATGACTGTGTGGACTCCTAAATCTCCTACAGTCGTTGTTGCCCAGGCGCAACTTGAGTGTTCAATGACCAAGGCACAATCCGCCTCAGTGGCTCCAGTACAGCCTGTTTCTGTTGCTAAGGCACATTCTGTTCACCCTGCTGCCCGTGCGCAGTCTACTATAATCTTTGCTGCCAAGGCACAGTCAGTTCAAGCTACTGTCGAGACATAGTCTACCAATGTTGCTGCCAAGGCACCACCAGTAGTCCGTTGGACTATGTGGCAACCCAAGCAATCGGTAACCCAGGCACAATCTACTACTCCGACGCAACTTAAGGGAACTAGTCTTTTGGCTATTCCCTCTTCCAATTCTCAAGTTCTGAACTTAGAGAATTCATGTCCTAGTGCCAACACTAGACAGAACAAAGGAAAAAGTCCTATGACATTTTCTCAATTGGCACAATCTATGCCTAAAATGATTACACAACAGAACAAAGGGAAACGCTTCTTAGCTAACCTTATTCAAAATAAAGGAAAGCACCCTTTGGTCTTTCCTAAAACTTTCCTGGTCTATGACTCAGAGGAAGATGTATCAGATTCTATTCCTGTAAACAGAGGTCCTCGAATCTCTGATACCGAAAAGAATACTGATCAGAGAGGTATCTTACCTACCCCTATGGGGTTTGGTCAACCTTCCTACCTTACAAATTTTAAGATCCAAGCAAGAAAAATTGAATGTATCACAAATAGAGACACCGGGAATGGAATTTTCAGATTTACGCGCTTATCTCAATAGGCGTCAACCAATATCAACTTTGGCAAAACGCAAGAACCCTATGCCAAAGGCCAATCTGCACCAAAAGTCAAAGTTTGAAAAGAAAGACCCATCTACCTATGCTAATGAGTTGAGTACATCTTTGTACACTCAAGGAACTAAACACCTGAAGAATAGGAGACATGTCCCTAACGTCATTAAGGAATATATTCCTCCGACTTCTTCTCGTCCTGTGGTTGTAACTGACCTCCGACAACGTCTTACACAAAGGCGGGAGACTACAGGAATGTTTTCCTCACCTCCAAATCGTGCTTCAAATCGCCACTGCCAACATGAAGTTGTCATCAATTATTGTTGCCGATCGGCTCGATGATCTGTCTTCGATCGTCTGAACTATGCTTCAACTCCTGAACATATAATAGAAGACGAATAAGAACTATTATATGCTTCTGTTAACATGACTTCCCAAGGCACTGGGGGTAGGAAACGTCCAAGACGTAATGCATCCCATAATCCCAGTTAACAATACTTAGACCGGATTTATGCATCCAATGAAGGTGTTTTTCAATACACTAGATCGAAAAATCGTCATTTGATCCAAGGTGTCTTTAATCAAGAAGATCTCCCTATCACTCATGTGGGAGAGGACACTCTTTCGGATTTTGATGTAGATAGTAAAAGTTCTGAACAAACTATCTCATCAATAGCAGCAAGAGAAGTGATAGCATATACCATTACGGAAGATCAAGATGCCTCTACGTCAACCAGCCAAGAGCAACGAATTATTGCATTAGAAGACAAATTGAAAACTATGGCAGAAATGGTTGCAAGCATGTACACCATAATGGTGGCTCAACATACAGTACCTCCGATTGTAAACCCTATTACAAATCCTGAGCTTACAACATCTTCTGTACCTGTTAATCTGGGGGTACCAGCCCCTCAGGTTGCTTTTGTGCCAATTCAAGCTGATCCAAGTCAGTCTGGTGCTGGGGGCAGTAATTACCACGCTGTTTCTCCTCCTAACACTTCTAATCAGCCTACCAATTCCCAAACATCAGGGGATGCTAATGAGGCTGTAAAACTTTTAAGCACTCAGTTTGAGGCTTTCAAGCAGAAGGATGGCCTACAAAGATTGGGCATAAAGCAACCATATCCTACAGAGTGGAAGGAAGTTCCATTTTCTCCTAAGTATAAACTCCCAACCATTATGCTGTTTGATGGTAGCACTTCTCCAAGTCAGTACATCAATCATTTCGAAGAGATAACTGATCAATTACAACCAAATGATGCTCTCCTTAGCAGAGTGTTAGTCGGTTGTTTAGCCGGTGCAGCATATGACTGGTATCGTAGCCTACCTGATGGTTGTATCACTTCTTTTGCTAGTTTCAAGCAAATGTTCTTGGAATGATTTTATGAGGGAGTCAATGACATGACAATGTCTGCCCTCGTTAAAATTAAACAGAGGCACAATGAATCCACAGAGAGTTTCATTGAAAGATTCCGCCGAGAGGCACTCAAAATGCCTTTAGGTACTCCATCTGCTGTAACAATAGACACTTGCAAATCAAACTTGTTGCCTATTATCAGTATGTGGACGGGATCTACATAATTCCAGGATTGGCCTTCTTTCATTGTTAATACAAAGGCGACAGAAGTGAGTGCCAAAAAGTTCAAGCAGTTAGGAGTCCAGATGACTCATCCTAACCAAGATGAACATTCTACACCTGGGGGTAGTAATCGCCAGAATAACCGCAAGAATAAAGAAACATTGGCCATCAATCTTAAAGGCAAAGAGTCTTTGGCTGTCAATGTTACTCAGACGACATCCACCCCAACAGCACCACTGCAAAAGTCAACTCGTCCAAAAGAAGAGTATTCTTTCGATGAAGATGATACTTTAAGCATCTTCGATTGCTTGATCAAAAGCAATAAGATTAAGCTTCCAAAGGCAAAGCGACCAGAAGAAGTTGGTAAAACTGATCACCCTAAATACTGTGTTTATCACAGATTCATAGGGCATCCAACCAGAGCATGTTATGTGCTCAAGGGCAAAATCCAGGAGTTGGTCAACTCTGGAGCAATTACTCTACAGCAAGACGAGAAAATAGTGACTGCTAATGTGGTTTCTCTCTAATTCGGTAATTTTCCACCACAACTCGTACAGGATGCTACTGTCCCAATTCCAAGGACTACTCTGAAAATTATGAATATCTCGCCTCCTCAAAATGAAGGTCTTGTTCCGATGTCAACTGACAGAGGGGAGATTTTATGGATTCATCCAGATCTGGTGGCAGAATTTGAAAAGCCTTCCTCTTCTAAGCAAAAGAAGCATTCCAAGTCTAAATCCAAGAACTGTAATATGGTATCCTTTGAACCATTAACAGAAGAAGAAATCCTAATGGGCACTAGATCTGGGAAACCATATCTTCGGAAGTATTCTGAAAATCAAGAGAACCCTGCTCCATCCCCGGATGCTCTTTATCCATCATCTTCTCCTGTTGAAGATACACCGTCTACATCCTTGCCAGTGGTCGAACCATCTCCTCCTAAACCAACATCAGCAGACAAGGGAAAGCAACCTGTTCTCTTTGATAAAGCGTTGAAGAAGTCATCATCTTTTGGACTTGAAAAGCCTTATAATTTTGACATATTGGCTCAATTGGCCAATACTCCAGCAAGATTGTCAATCATTGAACTTTTACGTCTCTCAAAAGAAACTCCTGAGACGTTAAGTGAAGCCTTGATGCAGGTTGACACTTGTTTGACTCTTCTCAAGAAGCCCGAAAAGGGGCCAGTCGGCTGTGTATATTATGATAGTATATTTGAATTAATGCCCAATATCACTTTTACACAAGATGACATGTTGTTAGAAGACAATCGTCATGATCGTCCTCTCTATTTCACGGGGTATGTGGACACTATGCCGTATTCTGATTGATCCCGGGTCTGCACTTAGCATCATGCTGTCACTCCCCGTTCCCGGAATGCGTATTTTTATACATGTACAACTCATGAGTATTTATTTAGTATTTATCATGTATTAGTCTGTATTTAAATTCCCTTAAATTTTCATGTTAATTAATTATCTGCTCTTTAAATTTTCATGATTAATAAATTTCCTGCAATTTTATTAACTGCATTTTATTCCTGCATTTATTTTCTGCTTTTACCTCCTTTTGTTGCTTTCGGGTTTGGCCTTGGATGACTCCCCTTAAACCCGGCCCACTAGCTCCCACCTACCACTCCTTCCTATTTAAAGCTTCCATCTCTTTCTCTCTCCTCATTACTTCATTCTCACCATTACTTCTTCTTCTTCCTCTCATTACTCCCCACCACCTACCAGCAGCAGGAGAAGGCAAGTGCAAACTTGCTTCTCAATCACCCATTTTTATGGTTCATTTGCCTTCTTTTCGTGATTCCAAGAGAGATTAGTTCTTAGCATTTTTGATTTCTCCGGCTGGTTTTCTCTAGATCTAAGTTGTAGTATTTCGGCTGTTCATGGGTTCTTGGTCCATCAACTTTGGGTGTATTTCTCTGGCACTGGAGCGAAGGCTCCATAGTACTTGGAGTTCGGGAAAGTTGTACGCACACGTTCTTACGTGCTCGCGTAAAACATCAGCCCAGTCACGCACGCGTCTTTACGTGTTTGCGTGTATTTTCAGTCACGCACGCGTCTTTACGTGTTTGCGTGTATTTTCAGTCACGCACGCGTCTTTACGTGTTTGCGTGTATTTTCAGTCACGCACACGTCTGTACGTGTCTGCGTGTATTTTTAGTCACGCTCACGTTCTCATGAGCGTACGTGTATTTTCAGTCACGTACACATCCATGAGCGTGCGTGTATTTTAGTCACGCACATCCTTGCGTGCGTAGATTTCTTGTCACCTTTTCACGCTCACTAGATTCTGCATGAATTTCCCTTCACGCTCACACTGTGCTTGCTTGCGTGACTTTTCACGCTCACGCTTGCCAGCGTGTATCACTTTTCACGCTCACTATTCACGCCCATTTTCCACGCTCACCCCAGATAGACTTGGCGTGACTTGTTGGTCTTAAGCATAGACTTCTTGCGTGACTTTTGGCCTTAGCTTAGATTTGTTGGCGCGACTTCTTGACCTGGGTGTTTTAATTGTCTTATAATTATTCATTTAATGATGGCATGATAATTCTTCTATTATATCTTTACGCCTTTTTGCATAAACTTGATAAATCATGACATGTTAATTTCTAAATATGGATTGTTGTGTAGAATGTGTCATGTGTCTTGATTAATCCATGGATACCCAGTATGACTAGAACTTAATTCTGAGGAGTTATGGACCCGACCCCATGTAATATTGATGGACTTTCATGCCTTGTCACCATTGATAATGATTGTGACATTGACTAATAATTGATCATGCGTTCCTAGTTGGAACTAAGAGACTGGCTAGTCGTCTTATTGAAATGAATGAATGAGACACGTTCATGTAATGAACTATTATACTCGATTAGCCGATCCCGAATATTGGCATACAGGCACATGCAGGCTTCAAAGTAATTATTTATTATTTAATTTTCTATTTATCTTACAAAGACAGCATGTGTACTTTATAGTCAAGGCATGATTATTCAGTGGTTAAATTGATTGTTGTATCACGCTATGTAAAACCTACAACCTAGCCGCACGGGTATCGTTGTAGAGTTGCGCATATCGTACCCCGTACGAAAGTACTCATTCGAATGACCATGATCCACGGTATGGAACTTCACTCAACGTAGAGACCATTAAGTTAAATAAAATATGATGGCATGGAGAGAATGGATTCTCGAGTTCTTACATGGCAGCCCCCTTGGGACTATTAAGTGCCCGACGGGCCGGCTGGTTCCCACAGATACTGTAAATCTGTCACACGGGCAGGGAACGGTATCTGCTTATATTATTGTACATGCTATAACGGCGGGCGTCCCGCTGGGACTCGTCTAACTACATGATTGGCACAATTGATTGATTGGATAGACTAGCCTTGCTTGCACATAGTAAGAACTGAGGAATCCCTAATTGCATAATTCCAGGATAACTTGGGACTCATAATAGCAAGCCGTAGAATTTGATTGGCCGTTCAAGATGATTTGTTTGTGTACTGTACTACTCTGTTACCTAACTGGGATGATCAGAATGTCAGGACATGACGGGCCAACTTCTGTCCTTGTTTGGTTGGGAGGTTGGTTCGAAGTGTCGTGATGTGATGTGAATCCTAGTAGCAAGCAGAGATCTATTATTATATTCTTTTACTTACTGGTTTATGTCCTTCATATCGTCCTTCCTTGTGGTACTTGCTATTAGAGGTCTAACCTCTCTGGTTTTGCATGGCCAGATTTAGAGCCGGTTCCCGAGGATCCAGCGTACTTCTACCTCCAAGATGGTTAATACTAGAGGCATGATTGCAGGAGGACTCGAGTGGGTTCCTTACTTCACCGCTCGTTTTGTTATTTACCTTTATACTTAGCCGTTTGGCACCGATATGTTAGTCGGATTGTCTTGTACTTACTTTGCATGATTGTAACTAAGTCAGACTGCAGCTGATAACAATTGTGTATACCTTACTATACCATCTGGCTATGTTTTGTAAAGCCAGATTTCCAGAACATTCTGACTGAGCGTTTGGGACGCCTTACTGCTTTATCTTACATGTTCTGTATTACTGTTTCTTATTTGAATGATTGAGACAATAGATGCGAAATGACCATAGTAGGACCTTTATGTAGTATGCACCCCCTCGTCTGGTTAGACATTATTGATCGTATTATACGGTATTCATCTATCCGTAATACGTAGCTGGCTGAGTCATTCCCCCGCTCTCCAGTATTCTGGTTCTGGGGCGTGACAAGGTTTTAGTGGTGGCCCATGCAGGTCTGATTTCAGACTTGTGGGGTGTTTTGATTTATAGGATGTCTCAATCACACATATTTCCCCTTGATCTCCTGATTCGTTATTCTCAACTCTTGCTTAACATTCCGATATCCTTTGACTTCATTGATCCTTCATGTCCGGTCGTTTGATTGTTCTCTTGTCCCTTTTCTTAGGGGCACTTCGTTCGCATCGGTCAGAGCTGGGCAGCAACAACAAGGGCAACATGGGCAACATGACCAGGTTGGTCAGCAACCAGGGCCAGTCTCACCTCAGGAGACTATCTAGAAAGAAGTGATAGTAGAACCAGCGGTTGGACCGCAGTATCCAGATATTCCAGACCCACCCATAGTTCCACCTACCCCTGTAGAAGTGGACACACCAGCCCTTCTGGAGATCATGAGAGGAATGATGGCTGCTCAGCAACATCAGATGTTGGCCCAGCAGTGCATTCACACTCAGCTACAAGAGCAGAATGTGTTGCTCAACCAAGGATTGCAGACGGCTTTGGAAAGAGGAGTGAGGGCTGATTCAGGAGCATCCGCCAGGTTTTGCAAGTACAACCCCCGCCGTTTCGAGGGCACGGAGGATGCCATCTCAGCAGATGCATGGCTTAAGGATATGGAGGCTATTCTGACAGCAGCTAAGGTACCGGCAGTAGAACGTGTGGATCTAGTGAAGTTGTTACTTCAGGATCTCGCACGTGATTGGTGGGAATCAGAGGAAGTGGGCATCAGACGTCCTGTGGCTTGGGACGATTTTACGGCAAGATTCAAGACCAAGTACTATGGAGTTGTGGCACGGTTTGAGCTACAGGAGAAGTTTATCAGCCTCAGGCAGGCTGGCAAGACTGTAGATGCTTATGCAGCGGAATTCTGCAGATTGAGTAGATTCGCCCCAGAGATGGTAGCAACAGAGAGCCAGAGGGCTATGAGGTTTCAGCAGGGGTTTCATCTTGAACTCTTGTAATTGATAGAGGGGCACAATTACCAGACTTTTGATGAGATATTGACGGCGACTCGAAGGCATGAGATCACCATACAGAGGCTTGCAGTAAGGACTGGGGGTCAGAAGAGATCCCACAGTCAGATTGAAGGAGGAGGGGGAGCAGCGCCCCGAACAACAGCACCATCCACGGGCATTCGTATCCACGATGTGGCGATACGAGGGCCAGCACCACCCAGGCAACAGCAACAGCAACAGAGGAAGAACCAGCAACCCCCGGCAGGCTGTACTTATTGCGAAAAGATGGGACACACTAGAGATGTGTGTCGGACATTGAATGGATTGTGTCTGATATGTGGAAATCCAGACTATCGGGTTACCACATGTCCCATGAATTCAAGGACAGGAGGACCAGGGCAGTAGTTTCCTGCTCTGCCAGCTCCAGGGGCAGGCCAGTATCGAGGACCAGCGGTGGCAGTTAGGCCGTTGGCACAGCGTCCGCAGGCTCAGATGTTTCGACAGCAGGGACCGCCGATGCAGCAACACCAGCATAGACCACCCCAGCATCATCAAGGCAGGGGCCAGCAGCAGCACCAGGCTAGGCCACAGCATGGGAACCAGCAAGGAGGTCGAGGGCAGGCATTCACACTGTCCTTGGAAAAGGCATTGGCATCGGGAGATGTTGTGGCAGGTAACATTCTCGTCGCCTCATATCCCGCAGTAGCATTGTTTGATTCGGGAGCATCCCATTCATTTATATCTGCACAATTTGCGACACGACTAGGAGTGGAGTTCGAGGCATTGCCAGGGAGGTTGAATATACTCACTGGTAATGGGCTCGTGGGAGTTAGTAGAGTTAGTTTAGCATGTAGTTTTATAGTTTACGGGCATTCTTTACCTGCCCGGTTGATATAATTTCCTGTTGGAAATTTTGACGTTATCTTAGGCATGAACTGGCTGAAAGACAGTCATACGACAATAGATTATCGTAGAGGGAGTGTACCTTTTGATATTCCAGGCATGAAGAGATTCACCTTAGTCAGATCAGAGGCAACTCAACCAGAGCAGGGAGTAGTAACGGCAATGGAGGAAGTTCATATTCCGAAGGTAGTTGAAGAATTTCTCGACGTATTTCCCGAAGAACTTCCAGGTCTACCACCAGTTAGAGATATTGAGTTCAGTATAGAATTGGCACCAGGAACTAAACCGATATCAGATCGGGTTTATAGAATGGCGGATTCGGAGCAGGCCAAGGTATATCAACACATAGAGGAACTGAAGGAGAAGAAGTTTATCCAAGCTAGCGTGTCACCATGGGCAGCACCAGTGGTACTTGTGGGAAAGAAGGATGGGTCATCCAGATTATGCATTGACTACAGGAAGCTTAACACGGCAACGGTGAAGAACAAGTACCCATTACCCAGGATCGATGACTTATTTGATCAGTTGAGCAAAGCTAGAGTTTTCTCCAAGATAGATCTTCGTTCGGGGTACCATCAGGTGAGGGTTCGGAAGGAAGATATTCCCAAGACAGCATTCAGGTCGAAGTATGGGCATTATGAGTTCTTAGTAATGCCGTTTGGTTTGACCAATGCTCCAGCAATATTCATGGATTTGATGAACCGCATCTTTATACCATACTTAGACCAGTTTGTCGTTGTGTTTCTTGACGACATACTCGTGTACTCTGCTAGTGAAGAGGAGCATGAAGACCACCTCAGGAAAGTATTGCAGGTTCTGAGAGAGAACCAGTTGTATGCCAAGCTCAGTAAGTGTGAGTTCTGGACGGATCACATTTCATTTTTGGGTCATATCATATCAGGAGCTGGAGTAGCAGTAGATCCCAAGAAGGTAGAAGCAGTAGAGAGTTAGCCAGTACCCAAGACCGTAGCAGATGTACGGAGTTTCTTGGGATTGGCAGGATATTACAGAAGGTTTGTGTCAGATTTTGTAAGGCTTTCAGCGCCCATGACCCGCTTGACCCGGAAGGATGTGCCATTTGTTTGGTCGGCAGAATGTCAGACATCATTCGAGACTTTAAAGCAGAAGTTGATATCAGCACCTATTCTTACGTTGCCAATTGGACTCGGAGGTTTTACAGTATATTGTGATGCGTCAGGTAAGGGACTTGGATGTGTCCTTATGCAACATGGGAAGGTGATAGCATATGCATCTAGGCAGCTTCGGGACCACGAGAAGAATTACCCAACTCATGATTTGGAGTTAGCAGCAGTAGTGTTTGCTCTGAAGTTATAGAGGCATTACTTATATGGTGACCGAGTGGAGATGTATACAGATCATAAAAGTCTGAAGTACATCTTTACTCAGAAGGAGCTGAACATGAGGCAGAGAAGATGGTTGGAATTGATCAAGGATTATGACGTGGAGCTTCAGTATCATCCAGGCAAGGCTAATGTAGTAGCAGACGCTCTTAGCAGGAGAGGCGACGCATTTATGTTGACAACACAGAGGCATATCTTAGAAGACCTTCAGGAGATGGGCATCGAAGTTATACTTCCTAGTGATGTAGGAGTTCTAACTAGTCTACAAGTTCAATCTGACTTGGTAGATAGGATCAAGGCAGCTCAGGCACAGGACCCAAGGATTCAGAAGCTTAGGGAAGAATGTGAGTCAGGACTCAGAAAGGAGATGAGGATTCACGAAGATAGTACACTTAGGTTCGGATCGCGTTTTTGTGTGCCTAGTGGAGATATCAGACAGGAGGTCATGGCAGAAGCTCACGGTTCTCAGTATTCTATTCACCCTAGAGGGACCAAGATGTACCAAGATATCAAGCAGCATTTCTGGTGGAACGGGATGAAGAGGGAGGTAGCTAGATTCGTTTCCCGTTGCTTGGTATGTCAGCAAGTGAAGGCAGAACAGCAGAGGCCAGCTGGGTTATTACAACCGCTTCCTATCCCGGAATGGAAGTGGGAGCATATCACAATGGACTTTGTGACCGGTTTACCGAGATCACCAAGTGGTAAAGATGCTATTTGGGTAATAGTAGATCGGCTTACGAAGGTAGCACATTTTCTTCCTTTCAGAGTAGGGCAATCTACAGAAAAGTTGGCAGAGTTGTATATGCAACAGATAGTCAGGCAGCATAGAGTTCCTGTCAGTATTGTGTCGGATCGGGATACCCGCTTTACATCACATTTCTGGAAGAGCTTACATCATAGTCTGGGTACCAAATTAAGATTTAGCACGGCTTACCATCCGCAGACGGACGGGCAATCAGAAAGGACGATTCAGACTTTAGAAGACATGTTACGAGCTTGCACTCTAGATTTTGGAGGGTCTTGGGAGAGTCACCTTCACTTGGTCGAGTTCTCATACAATAACAGTTATCAAGCCAGTATCCAGATGGCGCTATTTGAAGCACTATATGGTAAGAAGTGCAGATCACCGCTTGCATAGGATAATATCGGAGAGAGGAAAATGTTAGGCCCAGAAATGATTGTTCAGACGGTTGAAGTAGTTAAAGGAATTAAAGAGCGACTTCGAGTTGCACAGGACCGTCATCGTCATTGGGCTGACCAGCATCGTAGGCCATTAGAGTTCTCTGTTGGGGACCACGTATTCTTGCGGATCTCACCTACTCGTGGGGTCATTAGATTTGGCGTTCGCGAGAAATTGAGTCCGCGGTACGTGGGCCCATTTGTTATCCTTGATCGGATAGGCGATGTTGCTTATCGTTTATCCCTCCCACCTTCGTTACGAGAGGTGCATGACGTGTTTCATGTATCTCAATTACGTAGGTACGTATCGGACCCAAGTCATGTCCTCGATCATTCGGAGCTGGTTGTTGGTACCAACCTGTCTTACGAGGAACAGCCTGTGTCCATTTTGGACCGAAGAGAGAAGATACTCAAGAACCGAACATTTAGTCTCGTCCGTGTTGCTTGGGGTCATCACTCCTTGGGAGAGTCAACGTGGGAACGTGAGGATGATATCCGATCACGGTATCCACACCTGTTTGACTCACAAGGTATATCTCTTTCTGTATACCTTGATTGTCTTGATTTCTCATGCTTATCGCTTTATGGGTAGAGCTACTTGATATCGTAGATTGATGGATTTACATATATAGTACTTGCTTTTGATATGGTAACAATGATTGCTTGTTCACTAGAATTGCTTGTATTATTTTAGCTCCGATATTTCTATCCTGCTTGGATTTGAAATTCCGAGGACGGAATTTTTCTAAGGTGGGTAGAGATGTCACTCCCCATTCCCGAAATGCGTATTTTTATACATGTACAACTTATGAGTATTTATTTAGTATTTATCATGTATTAGTCTGTATTTAAATTCCCTTAAATTTCATGTTAATTAATTATCTGCTCTTTAAATTTTCATGATTAATAAATTTCCTGCAATTTTATTAACTGCATTTTATTCCTGCATTTATTTTCTGCTTTTACCTCCTTTTGTTGCGTTCGGGTTTGGCCTTGGATGACTCCCCTTAAACCCGGCCCACAGGCTCCCACCTACCACCCCTTCCTATTTAAAGCTTCCATCTCTTTCTCTCTCCTCATTACTTCATTCTCACCATTACTTCTTCTTCTTCCTCTCATTACTCCCCACCACCTACCAGCAGCAGGAGAAGGCAAGTGCAAACTTGCTTCTCAATCACCCATTTTTATGGTTCATTTGCCTTCTTCTCGTGATTCCAAGAGAGATTAGTTCTTAGCATTTTTGATTTCTCCGGCTGGTTTTCTCTAGATCTAAGTTGTAGTATTTCGGCTGTTCATGGGTTCTTGGTCCATCAACTTTGGGTGTATTTCTCTGGCACTGGAGCGAAGGCTCCATAGTACTTGGAGTTCGGGAAAGTTGTACGCACACGTTCTTACGTGCTCGCGTAAAACATCAGCCCAGTCACGCACGCGTCTTTACGTGTTTGCGTGTATTTTTAGTCACGCACGCGTCTTTACGTGTTTGCGTGTATTTTTAGTCACGCACACGTCTGTACGTGTCTGCGTGTATTTTTAGTCACGCTCACGTTCTCATGAGCGTGCGTGTATTTTCAGTCACGTACACATCCATGAGCGTGCGTGTATTTTAGTCACGCACATCCTTGCGTGCGTAGATTTCTTGTCACCTTTTCACGCTCACTAGATTCTGCGTGAATTTCCCTTCACGCTCACGCTGTGCTTGCTTGCGTGACTTTTCACGCTCACGCTTGCCAGCGTGTATCACTTTTCACGCTCACTATTCACGCCCATTTTCTACGCTCACCCCAGATAGACTTAGCGTGACTTGTTGGTCTTAAGCATAGACTTCTTGCATGACTTTTGGCCTTAGCATAGATTTGTTGGCGCGACTTCTTGACCTGGGTGTTTTAATTGTCTTATAATTATTCATTTAATGATGGCATGATAATTCTTCTATTATATCTTTACGCCTTTTTGCATGAACTTGATAAATCATGACATGTTAATATTCTAAATATGGATTGTTGTGTAGAATGTGTCATGTGTCTTGATTAATCCATGGATACCCAGTATGACTAGAACTTAATTCTGAAGAGTTATGGACCCGACCCCATGTAATATTGATGGACTTTCATGCCTTGTCACCATTGATAATGATTGTGACATTGACTAATAATTGATCATGTGTTCCTAGTTGGAACTAAGAGACTGGCTAGTCGTCTTATTGAAATGAATGAATGAGACACGTTCATGTAATGAACTATTATACTCGATTAGCCGATCCCGAATATTGGCATACAGGCACATACAGGCTTCAAAGTAATTATTTATTATTTAATTTTCTATTTATCTTACAAAGACAGCATGTGTACTTTATAGTCAAGGCATGATTATTCCGTGGTTAAATTGATTGTTGCATCACGCTATGTAAAACCTACAACCTAGCCGCACATGTATCGTTGTAGAGTTGCGCATATCGTACCCCGTACGAAAGTACTCATTCGAATGACCATGAACCACGGCATGGAACTTCACTCAACGTAGAGACCATTAAGTTAAATAAAATAATGATGGCATGGAGAGAATGGATTCCCGAGTTCTTACATGGCAGCCCCCTTGGGACTATTAAGTGCCCGACGGGCCGGCTGGTTCCCACAGATACTGTAAATCTGTCACACGGGCAGGGAACGGTATCTGCTTATATTATTGTACATGCTATAACGGCGGGCGTCCCGCTGGGACTCGTCTAACTACAAGATTGGCGCAATTGATTGATTGGATAGACTAGCCTTGCTTGCATATAGTAAGAACTAAGGAATCCCTAATTGCATAATTCCAGGATAACTTGGGACTCATAATAGCAAGCCGTAGAATTTGATTGGCCGTTCAAGATGATTTGTTTGTGTACTGTACTACTCTGTTACCTAACTGGGATGATCAGAATGTCAGGACATGACGGGCCAACTTCTGTTCTTGTTTGGTTGGGAGGTTGGTTCGAAGTGTCGTGATGTGATGTGAATCCTAGTAGCAAGCAGAGATCTATTATTATATTCTTTTACTTACTGGTTTATGTCCTTCATATCGTCCTTCCTTGTGGTACTTGCTATTAGAGGTCTAACCTCTCTGGTTTTGTATGGCCAGATTTAGAGCCGGTTCCCGAGGATCCAGCGTACTTCTACCTCCAAGATGGTCAATACTAGAGGCATGATTGCAGGAGGACTCGAGTGGGTTCCTTACTTCACCGCTCGTTTTGTTATTTACCTTTATACTTAGCCGTTTGGCACCAACATGTTAGTCGGATTGTCTTGTACTTACTTTGCATGATTGTAACTAAGTCAGACTGCAGCTGATAACAATTGTGTATACCTTACTATACCATCTGGCTATGTTTTGTAAAGCCAGATTTCCAGAACATTCTGACTGAGCGTTTGGGACGCCTTACTGCTTTATCTTACATGTTCTGTATTACTGTTTCTTATTTGAATGATTGAGACAATAGATGCGAAATGACCATAGTAGGACCTTTATGTAGTATGCACCCCCTCGTCTGGTTAGACAGCATTGATCGTATTATACGGTATTCATCTACCCGTAATACGTAGCTGGCTGAGTCATTCCCCGCTCTCCAGTATTCTGGTTCTGGGGCGTGACACATGCCAAAGTCCTTATTGGACGCTTTGAAAATCCCAGTACATAATCTTTCTATAACTATCACTACCATCCTGGGATTCAATCAAGGAAAAAGTGAACCTTTGGGGAAGATACACCTAAAAATTCAAATTGGCAATCTTCGTACAAAAGTAACTTTCTATGTTATTGACAATCATGGCTCATACAATGCTTTGTTGGGAAGGCCATTCCCCCATGAACACAATATTGTACCCTCTACGCTCCACCAATGTTTCAAATATGTGGATGGTAATGGAGAAGTCCAAAAAGAGGTTGCAGATCTGAATCCTTTCAAAGGAGTTAAAGCATATTGCAATGATTCTCATATATACAAAGAGGAATTCATGAAGGTGGTACTAGCAATGGACACAGATGAAGAACAGAAGAGTATACCTAATGATACTCTGGTGATTCCAGTCAAAAGACGTACCTCCTGTCCTCAGTCTTCCAAACCACTGACTATCTATCTACCTTCCCATGAGAAGCGACCTAAAGGTGAGAGTCGGAAACAAAGGAAGCTCACCTCTTCTAAGCCGCTTGTAATCGATCTTCGTCGCAAGAATCTCCCTCCTCCTTCTCGTTCTTCTTCTTCCCCTCTTGTCATCAATTTGACTAAGCCTGCTAAGGCTAAAGTCCCTGTTGTAAATAATGGTGTAAAAATCAATAAAGCATCTCCTTTGCAGTATACTGATGTCTTTTACTATACTCAGTGTTATCTGAATATGCTAGATAGCTTTAAACCACTTACAATAGAAGTCGTATCATCTCGACGAAACATGGTATCACTGGATTCAATACAAGAGTCGTACTTCTTAGTACCGTCTTGAAAGAAAGATGAAAAGCCTATATTCTTCAACAAAAGAGAAGAACAAAAAATTATGCTCTATAATGATAATAGAGATGATACAGGAAGGCTACAATTACGATGCTATAGTCCACAATCTAAAGCCATCATCCATAAAATGGGCTATGATTTCAGAACAGGTCTCAACAATGGTAAAGGAAGGCGAACCGCTCTTCGTATTGATGTTCCAAAAGGAAAATCACAACAATACCACAGTAAAACGAAATGAGGACTAGGTTATATGTCACCACTTCCAACTCCAGAACCTTCTGAATTTGATGAAGAAGAACGTTCAAACTCTTCTGATTCTATCTTATGGGATTCTGATACCAGCATCGGTCATGTTCATAAGGTGATAGTATCTTCTAACATGGTGTCCGTCGAATTCTCAGAAGATGACGAAAGTGACATTGAAGAAGCTACTGAAATGGACCCTTGGGCACAAAGGATGGACAATCAGTTGGAACTTTATTTTGAACAACGAGAACCACCTACTGAGGATCAACTGGTCCAAATCGATATTGGAGGGAAAGGTGCATCACGACCAATCTTCATTAGCAAGAATCTCCCAGAGGATGATAAACAAGAATTAATTCACCTTATTCGTGAATACATTGACGTCTTCGCCTGGAGTTACGAAGATATACCAGGATTATATCTTCAAATTGCAACTTACAAACTTAACATTTTGTCGAATGCCAAACCGGTCAAACAACAACAACGGAGATTCAAGCCTGAAATGATGGATGGAATTGATGATGAAGTCAAAAAGCTTATAGCTTATGGTTTTATCAGAGAAGAACAACATCCCGACTGGGTGGCCAATGTCGTCCCTGTCCTGAAGAAGACCGAAAAAGTTTGAGTTTGTATAGACTTTCGGGATCTCAATGATGCTTGGCGTAAAGACGAATTCTATCCCCCAATTACTGATGTTATGATCGACAATACATGTGGATTCGAACGAATTTCTTTTATGGATGGGTTTTTTGGATATAATCAAATCCGTATGAATCCTGAAGATGAGAAACATACTTCGTTTCGTACTCCTCGGGGTGTGTACTGTTATACGGTCATGCCGTTTGGTCTTAATAACGCAGGTGCAACTTACCAGCGGGCTATGAGTACTATCTTTCGAGATCATTTGTGAAAGACTGTCGAACACTATGTTGACGATATTGTAGTCAAAAGTCGTCTCAAAGAAGATCACATTCAAGATTTAAGAACTATCTTCAATCTAATGCGCCAGCATCAACTCAAAATAAACCCCACCAAGTCTTTCTTGGGTGTCTCTAGTGGTAAGTTTCTCGGCTTCGTCATTACCTCTAAGGGTATACACGTTGATCCCGAGAAGATCAAAGCCATTCAAGTGATGCGTCCTCCACGCAACCTAAAAGAGATACGAGGATTCCAAGGTCGACTTGCGTACATCAGGCGGTTCATTTCGAATTTATCTGGACGTTGCAGACCATTTACTTAATAAATGAATAAAGGTGTATCTTTCATTTGGAAGGAAGAATGTCAACGAGCATTTGATGACATAAAGCGGTATTTAATGAGCCCACCGATTCTTGTACCACCAATTTCAGGAATACCCTTCTTAATGTATGTCCGGGCAATGGATCATTCATTGGGAGCTTTGCTGGCTCAGAAGAACAAGGAAGGCCATGAGCAAGCCATCTAATATCTTAGCCGAACGATGATTGGAGCTGAACATCGTTATAGTCCGGTAGAAAAGGAATGTTTAGCTTTAATGTTTGCTGTTCAGAAGACAAGGCATTACATCATAGGCCAAACTATTCATGTCATATCCCGATTCAATCCTCTTCGAGTCTTAATGAAGAAGCCAAGTACACTCAATTCTAGGCTTGCTACGTGGGCCATATTATTAGCACAATATGATATGGTTTATGTTCCTCAAAAGTCTGTGAAAGGTCAAGCACTTGCAGACTTCTTAGCAGCTCATCCTGTCCTGAGACATCTAAACTCTATGATGAGATTCCGGACGAAATATTGGAATCAAATATGATCTCAGAAGAATTTTCTACCTGGAGGTTGTTCTTTGATGGAGCTTCTAGAATTGGATCTGGAGGTACCCTTATGGCTGGAGTAGGAATTATTTTTGTTTCACCCGATGGATTAACTATTCAAATGGCCTATTCTTTAGATGAATCATGCTCTAACAATATGGCAGAATACAATACCTTGCTCATTGGACTTCAATTAGCCAAACAATTGAGTATTGAATATCTCGAAGTATATGGTGACTCTAAGCTGATTGTTAATGAGGTTAGATACATATATGAAGTCCGACATCAGGATCTAGTACCATACCATGAAGCGGCAACCAGGATAGCTTCTTCATTTAAAGAATTCTTTATCGAACATGTACGTCGGGCATGCAATACAGAAGCTGATGCCCTAGCTAACCTAGCTACGGTATTGGCAGTTCCAGTCAAAAGACAACAAATGGTTATTATCTCTAATAGAGAATTATTTTGTGTTGAAAACAACCACAACATTGAATTCAGCAACCTAACTGAAGTCAATGTCCTTAACGTGGATTGGAGAGTACCTTTCATTGATTTTGCAGTGTATGACATTTTGCCAGAAAATCCTAAAGAAGCTACAAGTATCCGTCGTCGATCACTTCGATTCTATTATAATCATACTACTAAGACACTATATCGAAGAACTTTTGACGGATTACTCTTGAGATGTCTCGCTAGTGATAAAGTAAAGCAGATATTACGTGGAGCTCATAATGGCGTTTGTGGAGCACATCAACCTGGTCCTAAACTACAGGATTATATTCGACGTATGGTCTACTACTGGCCCTCTATGGTATCAGATGCTATTGATTATGCAAGAAAATGTCGTGCATGTCAAATTCATGCAGATTTCATTCACCAACCGTCAAAATTTCTTCATCCAACTGCAGCATCATGGCCTTTTGAAGCTTGGGGCATGGATATAATTGGCCCTATCAATCCTCCTTCATCTAAAGGACATCGGTTCATCTTAGCCATAACCGATTATTTTTCCAAGTGGGCAGAAGCTATACCTTTGGCTGAAGTAAAGATTAGTAGCATTATCAATTTTATCAAACATCATGTGATATATAGATTTGGTGTCCTTCGCCGAATCATTCATGATAATGGGCCGCAATTCATTAGCCAAAAATTTAATAGGTTATATGATGACAACAGAATCGATAATGTCGTTTCTACAGCCTATAATCCTGCGGCTAACGGGTTGGCTGAAGCACTCAACAAAACCATTATCAACCTCCTTAAAAAGTTTGTCTCTATTAACAAACGCAGTTGGAGTGATAAACTTGGAGAATATCTATGGGCATAACGCACTACTGACCTTTTTCTCTAGTATATGGATGTGAAGCTGTTCTACCTTTGGAAATTAAAATTTCATCATTGAGAATCACCATTGCTAATGAGCTTACGACAGATAATAATGATCGTCTTCGGCTTCAGGAATTGGAGGCGCTCGACGAGAAAAGGTTATTAGCTCAACAGCATATCGAACTTTATCAGGCCCAGATTTCAAAAGTTTCAATCGCAAAGTCAGAGTACGAACATTTCAAGAAGGCGAATTGGTTCTTACAGTCAGACGTCCTATGACTATGATACATATGAGCAAAGGCAAGTTTGAAGCAAAATGGGAAGGATCGTATGTGATAAATAAAGTCTTCTCTAATGGAGCCTATCAATTAACAGATAGGGATGGCAGAGTTGCTATGATGCCCATCAATGGCAAATTTCTCAAGAAATATTATGTATAAAGACAAAATATACTTTATTTTCAGAGACATGATGTAAATAAAAGTTTATTTTTATTCAAAAGCAGATGGAATTATATAATATTAAGGACGGGAAGGAGGCTCTAACCCTTCCTGATTAAATACAAAGATCGCCAACCGTTCAAACATCTCATTGTCTGAACACACCAAGAACTCACAAACAGCCATCCTCAATGTCTTTTCTTTGGCATTTTTTCTAGGCTCCACTAATTTGGAGATCAAATCATGTCCTGGTGCAGGAGGAACAGTTGAGCCTTCGCCCCTTTCTTTTTGAGAAGGTACTGGAAGCTCAGCAATAGAAGTCTTGATTTCTTCTTCAGTCTTCGGAGTGATCATGTCTTTGGAAGACATTTTTTCTTGCACAGGAAGAAAAGAGATTGACAATTTAAAGGTAGAACAATTAAGAAATCAGCCTTGAGAACTGATACAATTTTTGGAAAGAGGCACAACTGTTTGTTCATTTCTAATGGTTCATTCATAACCGACTCTTCATCTTTCCTTCTTCGAAACTGGCGTGTTTGATACATTCGCTGTCTTCTTTGAAAGTCTAAACGGCCATTCATTTATTCAATATTTCTTCCTCGGAAATCGAAGTGAATGATCACCCATTCATTTATCATAGTGAGAGGTCATGCCTTTTAACGAACTTGAATTCCAAATATTCACATCAAAAACAACTTGCCACATTCGTGATCCTCTCTGGATTCTGTTATCTATGACAGCATATCGAAATCAAATTATAAGAAAAGAAAAAGAGAATAATAAGACAATTATTTCTTTATTCCTTCTTTAAAAATATAGATACATCTTGATGAAAATCTATTACATCTTGGATTTTCATTTCTAATGAAGGTCTATTACATCTTTGGATCTTTCCATCGATAACGAAGGTCTATTACATCTTTGGATCTTATTATTTGTTGGTGGCAATTCCTTATCGTAGGGGAACTAGGAACGAGATCACCCTTGTGATATAATTCCTAGTTCTGCGTCTTTACCATCCAACTCTCATGTGTATAGGCTCTTTCTACCATCTGAGGAAGACCCTTCTTAACATGAAGAGTCTTGAGCTGTCTGATTTGAGTGTCAGAACCATATGAGCTGTCTGATGTGGGTGTCAGAAGAATGCTCTCTGCAACATCTAAATCACCAACACAAGTTCTGAAGAAGCTCGCTAACCAAGTCCCTACAAATATCAATGAAACAAGAGAAGTTAGCAGAATCTATCAGCAGTATGCGTCTACAAACAGGCGGACATCAGCAATGCGTCTATAAACAGGCGCACATCAGTATTGCACCTACAAACAGGCGCACATCAGCATTGCGCCTACAAAAAGGCACACATCACCATTGCGCCTACAAACATGCACATATCAGTACTGAACACTGATCAAACAAGTGTATGACAGCAATACGCGCCTCTGATCAGAGCTAAACACTGGACCATACTATTCTCAGAAATAGTTAGCGCATATCAATATTGTCTAAAACATGCAGATCAATACTTGTCTCCAGAAATGGTACGATAGAAGAATATTCATACTTTTGATTCTTCGTCAAAACTTACCAATTTTTGAAGACACAGCATGCAATCAAATAATATCAGAATGAAGTGGCACAAGTGAAACCTTGTGGGAAGACATTTGTTTTGAGAGAGTGAACGATTCTTTCATTTCTGGATGTCCTTTTTAAAGAGGTTAAAGATGAGATGGGTGTGTCGTTCTAGGATCCTATTTTAGGAAAGAGCTAAAAATGGGCATCTAAAATCTTGTAACGACTACCACGTGTTCTTCAGAAGAAACAGTAAAACGAAGAATTAGCTAAAAGAATATGTCCATGAGCACCATTCGAAATCACAGCCACACAAAATCAGAAATTCTAGGTTTTATTGCATAAAGACGTATAGACCCCTACAGTCAAGGACATAAAAAAATAAAAAGTTGTTCTGCCTAGAACATTATTTCTTGTCCTTGCCTTCATCAGTCTGACGAAGGGCGGTGTCCAATTTTTACATGGTGCGGATCCCGGAGCGTCGCATCAGGTTAAGAAATCCTTCTGAATTGACGTGCTCCTCAGAGGATGATGCGCCACTCGAGCAATTGAAGACTGACGGGGTTAAACCAAAATAGTTCAAAAAGTTTACTGCCCTCAAAGCTGGGTCAGCCTCCAACAAAAAATTTATAGGCGCAACATCATGTCCTGCTTTAGGAGACTTGATTGTGGTGTCAGAATTGGTCTCCATCTCTTTCTTCTTGGGGGCCATTGAAGAACAGAAGTGAAGAACAAAGCACAGAGATCAACTACTACATATATATCAACAAATTGACTCTTCGTATTCTTCTTCTTCCTGGGAAACTGAAAGTAATCAATGAAACTCCAGAAGACGAAGAGAGGATTGAGTATTTTTTAGAATGGTATTTAATCATGACGACCGAGCATTGACCGGGGCAACTGGACTTAGTCAAAACTTTTCTAAATTCAAAGTATTCCAAAACATTGTAATGTTTTTAAGTTTTGAAAACTTTGAAGGGGCTCTTGTAGAGCCAAAAAATCAAGTTGTGCCTTGAATATACTGATCAGTGATCAAGTTGCGCCCCAAAAATCAAGTTGTGCCACTGATATGAAGCTCAGAGAACAGATTGCGCCACCGATCAGATTGTGCCCGATATCAGACTGTGCCTAATCTTTTTATGCCAAAATCTACGTGGCATCTGACACTTAATGGTCATCATTACCTGACAATACTGACGACTGACACAACAGTGAACAAGGAAAATCTCTTCGAATCCCGTGAATTGTGTCGCTCAAGAGAAGTTGGTGGACAGCTGTCCTATACACTTCGTGAGTTGTGCCCAGGCGCAATCTAAACAAAATCCTTAGTTGCGCTTGGGCACAACCTGAACGACTTTTGTTCAGAAGCTGCCACGTGTGTAGGCACAGCTCAAATCAAGCGCAGCTTGACTTGTTGACTGAAGCTCGCACAACCTGATAAAGTTGAGACAACTTACATTCTAAAGCAGGATGACATGGCGCACATGCCACTAATCTCTCAAGATGTGTCTACTATCCTGTACACGACCACGCGCATCTCAATCATATGATGCTACGCGTCTAAATACAGTTAGTACACGATTGACAACTGAATGAAAGTTGGCGCAACAGGAGGTTGGCACAACCCAGTATGGTGCAATCCATCCTTGCGCACATCAGAACAACTGCTAAAATAGTTATTTCCTGAACTCTATAAATAGAGTTTCCAATCATCATCAAACACACGGACAGAGATCAAGAACTCTTGCAAAATTGCTATTGCGTTCTCTAGAGGCTACAGTCTTCAAGTTCACATAGTCCAAGTGATCGTCTCCTGATCAGATTCCTAAAGTTGTACTTCCCCATAATTTATTGTACTTTGTACTCTTTTACAAGTTTAGAATAAACAAATTTTTGTTTTTTGCAAACAACAGCTTATACGTATCCGAGCCAGGCTGGAGTTCTTTCGATGCGTAGCTGGCATGTATACGTATCCTAGTCCTACGTATTTTGGGACTGGGGCGTTACATTGTCGGTTCACTGGAAGTGCTCCATCCGGCTGATTGGTAAGACTAGAAACAATGACACTGATGAAAATGACATGGGGAACAATAAGGAAGGACCAAGATAGATCAAGGATAAAACACCTTATCAGGTCAAGATTCAGGAAGATTAGAAAGCACGAGTAGAGATCAAGGGCGAATGCTGATTGAGACATATATTCAGTAAAACCCTCACACATCTTGATTTACAAGACCTGTATAGGCTACTACTTAAACTGTGTCACACCACAGAACCAGAATACTGGAGAGCGGGGGACAGACACAGCCAACTACGTACATTGAAGTACAACCTACCTCGTAATACGATCAAGTGCCACAAGGGAGGCTCCACTAAGAGACTAAAACCAGCATATATAAACAGAAGAATAGATAAATGAACATAATATAATAACATAAAAGACAGATTTGGAAGATCAAGCTAGCTTGTATTAGGAAAAACAAGAGGTGGAATATAATTCCCATGTTAATCATGAGACAATTATTCAGGCACGGCCAATCAAGTCCTACGGCTTGCTATCATTAGCTAACTAGGGTTGTCACAGGCCTAGTTACTAACAAGATGCAATGAGATGTTCTCGCAGTCACAAGCCCTGCAGACTATCCCGGTTATCCATACGAGGTCACAAGAGTTATCAAGAATCAAAAGAATTATTAAGTGACTTAGAGTGCAACACATGACAGTGTGCTAGAATTGCGCCCTACTCGTCAGTAGGCTACAAGTCCAAAGGTGTGGCCGGGATAACGGGATCGCCTATAACTGGAAAAATCTCTATATGAACTACTTGATCAATCTAGTTGTTAACCTAGTCAGATTCAGTATGAATCCCTGATTGTGGTAACCAAGAATCTATGTCCTGGACATGATACAAGACAGGACAAGTTTCTTTGTACAGGCACAATCAACCACGGAGTCAAGCCAAGAGTTACACTAGCAAGACAGGAATAGCTGTCGCAACAGCATCAAGATTATACATGTCATGGCAGGTTTACTTGTCGTGTCAAGAGTACTTGTCAAGAGTGTGCCTCGACGGGCCACTATCATGTCGGGTCATGTCTACTAGTCATGTCAAGAGTACTTGTCAAGAGTGCGCCCTGACGGGCCACTATCATGAACATCAAGACGGGTTCATGTTATCATGCGCAAGTCAAGTTCTGATTATAATTAAGTCTATCGTTCTCATGTTCAAGTCAAGTTCAATACTAGCAAGTCATAAATATGCTCAAACTATATCGTGCTCAATATTAACAAGTTATCATGTTGGGTCGTCGTAAGTTAGGCCACGTACAAGATGCATGCAAAGGTCAAGACATTACATTAAGAACTATATGAACAAGCATAGACATATGGGACAAGGGGTATCATGGCAAGAATTGCACTGAATAAATGGTGCTGGGCCAAATGATGCTGGGTGGCGCTGGGCCAAGAGAGCACTGAGAGGTGCTGGGCCAAAGAGAGCATTGAGTGGTGCTGGGCCAGAGAGAGCTAGGTGGCGCGGGGCCAAGAGAGCACTGATTGGCTCTAGGCCAAAGAGAGCTGGGTGGTGCACGGCAAGTGGTGCTGGGCCAAAGAAAGCTGGGTGGCACACGGCAAGTGGCGCTGGGCCAAGTGGCACACGACCGAAGAGCACGGCGCTAAAGAGCGCGCGACGCTAGGTGGCGCTCGGCTAGAAGCACAGGGTGGCGTATGGCAAGTGGCGCTGGGCCAAGTGGCATATGACTTCAGAGCACAGCGCTAGGTGGTGCTCGGCCAGAAGCGCGTGGTAGCGCGCGACAAGTGGTGCTGGGCCAAGCGGCATGAGACCGAAGAGCACGGCGCTAAAGAGCGTACGACCAGAATAGCACGACGCTAAGGAGCACGTGCACGCAACGAGATGACACGACGCTAAAGAGCGTGCACGCACTATTCATCTTCTCCAACCAGCACAAAATGCTTAGTGGAACCCATAAACTTTAAAATGCTATAACTCCTCCAAAAAGAGTCAAAATCAAGCTCTTCAAAGGTCAAAATTGGGTAGAACAGAATTTTCTACAATATGGAGCAACTGATTTTCGAAAATATCAAGCTTTAATAGATCAAAACCAAAGAAAACAAAAAATCTTAAGTCTTAGATCTACAAAAATCTATCCATTGAAACCAAAAATTTTAAGTTCTAAAGAAGCTTAGAATCATGCAAGGAAGAGAATGGAACAATAAAACTTGAGATCCATCATGAAGTAAGTTGCACTTGCCTAGGACTTCTTTGTAGGTGGAGAGGAGTAAATAAAGAAGAAGAAGAAGAAATAAATGAGAAGTAACGGAGGAGAGACAGAGAAAGGAGTTGCCTTATATATCAACCTCTCCATCTCAACCCAAACCAAACCAAACCAAGAAAAGCCAAGCCAAGCCGAACCAAAATAAACCAAGCCAAAACTAAGTAAGACAAGTCAAGATATGGGTCACCTAACGAATGTCAAAATTTCGTACACGTATACTGAAAATACGTATAACAGAAAATGGGAGTGATATCTTCTGCTTCTTCTTCACCACATCGAACCCTCTAACCTTAATTATTCTTCTCCTCTTCCCTAGACTTCACCCCCACCTTCCTCTCCTCCCTTCTCTCTATGGCAACAATATTAAAGCCACTATTGTTGCAGCCTTATCCTTCAGTTACCGCCGTTCTACTGCCCGCCATCGCGCTACGTACCATCTGCGCGCAGCCCCGCCATCGTAGCCGCGATTATCGCTGCTGCTGCTACTATAGCGCCTGCTATTCGCCGTCCGACGAGTTCCCAACAGGCTCTCCTTTGGCTAACCATGCACCCACGATGTCATTTTTTACTAGCAACCTGCGTGGTATACTGCTACTGCTGCGCCGCACCATGCGCTACTGTTTCCGTTGCTGCTGTGCACGGTGCCACCCCGCACGGCCTGCCTTCGGCCATCGTGACATGTCGACAACCTTTTCGCGTGCCACCCAGCGTGCCTCTAGCATAGCACCGCCCTTTCCAGTGCACTGTACAGTCAATTTTTACTTCAAAATCGAAATCCCGTCGAAGTACGCGTAATCAAATGTTAGAATTTGTACCTCGGGATAGCGACTTTGCACGCATTTTTTGGGCAATTCGAATGTTGGATCATCGAATTCCTTCTTCCATCACAACCATGGTATATAGCTCTACATCCACCTAAATTTTCAGCCGTTAATTTAATCGTTTACTATGTCAAAACTTGTCGTAAAGTTGGGTGAATAATTATATTTTTTTTGATAGTTTTGTGTAGCCAACTTCGTGGATTTGTTTCTTCGTCGTCGTAACCCCATTTGGCGTGCGACCAGTTCCTATGCACAGCTGGTATAACCCCCTTCTTATGATAAAATTTTCATTCCATTATAAGGTCATTTGAATGGTTGAATTCGTCGCCAAAGTTGGTCGTCCGAATTCGTAATTTGAAACTTGTAAAATTCTAATTTTGGACCCGGGACTCCGAATTCTAATTTTGACGCCACCAGTGGACTCGTGGCATCATTATACCTCGAAATCATATATAATTTGTTGAGTTTGGAGCTACGTGGCCTCGACATGTATTTCGGTGCAAATCGGATCCTACGGTCCGAGTCAACGGGTCATTTTGAGATCGACTCATTAAAATCCAATTATGGATATACCGTTGGGTTCGTAACATCATTCTGAACTTGTTGACATATAGCTTTTCAGAATCGAAGAACTTTGGCCCCGACACGCATTTCGGTACAAATCAGATCAACGGGTCATTTTGAGATCGGCTCATCGAAATTCAATTCTGAATGTACCGTTGGGTTCGTATCGCCATTCTGGACTCATGGATATAGTTTTCTAGGTTTTGATGACTTTTATTCTGACACATTTTTTGGTGCAAAGTAGGTCCAATGGTGGACCGTATTCTGACCCAAAATTACCGTTTTGCTCCTGTGTCCAGATTTCGACTTTTGGGAAGACTATCCTAGCTATTTTCTTTATTCTGGAAGCATTGGTGATGTTTGTTTCAGCATCCGGGGACGTCTGCAAAAGTCCCATTGTTGTTGCTTTTCTTTGGCTTTATGATTTTGCCTGCAGGACATCATCAGACCATTGTATCACCTCCAAGGCAAGTATACCTCACCA
Source organism: Iris pallida (assembly GCA_029216955.1). Lineage (NCBI taxonomy): Eukaryota > Viridiplantae > Streptophyta > Magnoliopsida > Asparagales > Iridaceae > Iris > Iris pallida. The sequence continues at coordinate 156,302 of JANAVB010000884.1, forward strand.
ATTTGTACAGTATTAACATGCTTGTTTCCTTATCAGTCGTTCATTTTGGATAAACTATTACATGATTTCACCTGCTCCATATTTAGTCTATTACATGATTATACCTGCTGACACACTAGACATGGTACATGGATTCGTATTACATGGCATATAGGCAATGTATACATGATCATTGATATTACTTATAGATGGATTTACATGTATATCTGATAGCCTGGTGTTACCTGTTAGAGTCATATTGGATGTGTCGTGGATGCGATACTGATAGTAGCATTGGCTGGGAGGACAGTTAATAGGCGTGCGGGCTACTACGCATATATCACTATATATATTATCGTATATTTATCGCAAGATTCTGTATCTGGAGCCTCTCATATTTATCGTGTGACTCTGTCTTCGGAGCTACGACTATATTTACCGTGTGACTCTGTTAATGGAGCTACGAGTATGTAACCTGGGAGACTCTGTGTTCGGAGCTACGGATTTTACATTTAAAAAGCCCTCGCGTCGAAAGTTATCCTCAAGTGCATTTCACATAGACTAGATAGTTTGCCTAGTAGTGGAGTAACTTGATCACCTGCTTATTAGCCTGATCACATGTCTAACACCTTGATCATATGTCTATTACCTGGATCACATGTTACCACCTACACATGATATTTACTGTACTTCATATTGGCATGTATATTATGTATCTTGCTACTGATGGAACTGGGGATTCCCAGGACCCTTCCTTTGGTGTGCGTATTGATCGATAGAAAGTTAAACAGATCTAATACGTGTTCGAACCCTTCATAGGCGGAAACTAGGGTTCACGAATTATACCTGCGGTGGAAAGGAGACAAGTAATTCGTGGCAATCTCGAGCGGATGACCCCAAGATCTTCTGCACGTATTCCTTCCTCGAGTTGGACGTCGTGTAGGCGACGATCTTCCAACCTTTTCTTCTCCTTGGCAGCCCTCTCTTTCTCTCCTTACGTGAATCACGAATTTAGAGAAAGTTTCTGATTTTTGATCGGTAATATGGCGGCCAGAGAATAGAGGATATATATAGGCTACGGCAGGGCCCATGAGGAGAAATTAGGTTTAGGCCTCCTAACGGATCTGGATATCCCGTGTTCAGCCCGAACACACAATCCAGGCCCATTAACAATAGCTCGGTCCACTAATGAGCTATTGTTGCACTACCTCCCTAATCCCAAATTATGTTTGTGGGCTCCTTTTATTATATGCTCGTTTGGCTCCCCATGTTAAGATATCGTATGTCCGTCGATCAAATTAAGTTACTGACAACTATATTGATTTGACATTTTTATCCTTAAGTAGTACCGCTCAACTTTATTTGTCATGTCGGATATAATCCACCTGCAGGGTTTACATGACAATCCTTATGAGCTCCTTAAGGGGACATCATCAACCCGATGTATCGGGACATGGATTCCATTTATAATCAACAACCCATCATACATACAATGTTATTACCCAATTCATAGAGGTTGTTGATCCATAATGAATCTCACTCTTTTATGAGTCAAAGTAAAGCACACTGCATATACATGTCCGTTATTATATCCGGATTAAGAGCACAAGCATCCATAATAACAGAGGTGTTTGTTCTCTTATGTAGTCAGTACAAAGAGAACAACCTCAAGTGGTCATGTTCAATACACACAAAGTGTACTAGTGTAAACCTATAGTCAAGATAGACTAATACCAGATTACACTACAACCTTTCCAATAGATTGTCCAAGTCCATCTAGGTTGTGAACTATTTATATACTCCATAGAAAAATGATAATATGATCTTCTGTGTGACACCACACACCATATTATCTATAATATAGAATATCAGACATTTGCATTAACACTTGTAACAAATACAATATGTAAATATTTGCCCATATGATTCTCATTCAAAATTTAAGAAAATAAGGTTACTACAAAAGTGATGCTTTTAGTATATAACCCTAACAGCTACATCCTACTGAGGACCTGGTTTCCTTTCAGGTTGGCTGAATAGGTTTGTAGAGTTCCTTGCTGGATTATTGCTGGTACTCATTTCATTTCAGGTATTCACTCTTTCGAAGTTATATTTTTTTTCTTTTCCTTCTATTTGTATATGCTTAGTAGCCTACTATTTATAGACTCATATTATTCCTTTCGAGTCTATTCGGGTAAGTATGATTATTGGGCTGCAGACTGGTACTCATATTTCTCTTTTCTTGGTTTTCTGTTATATGGATTGAGATATAAAATTGATATAGTGACATTTACACCATTTCGAACAACTTATATGTATTTGTGTCAGACTAGAGTCTGGTTGAATACGTAGCTGGCCATGCTACGTGGCTTGGTCCCGCATATTTTGGACTGGGGCATGACATAAAGGTGGTCCTCTCTGTGGTCCTAGTAGTGTTGCACTCGCCTCAGCAGGCGGTTTCGGTCTAGTAGTACTGGTAGTGCTCGTAGTGCTGACCTCGGAGGTGGATACTGTGGTCGGTCGCTCTACTGCAGACACTCTATGGCACGATGCTGGTCAGATCCACACCACAAGCATTATCCTAGTCTTCTCCGACAATCTCACTAAATGTGTCCTTTCTTGCCACAATGATGACAAGTCAGGAGCTCCTTTGTCTGGTACAAGGTGACCTTCTGCTAAAGTTGTCCTTCTGGCCATCTGCTTGGTCTTACATGCTATCCTAAAATTTAAAACATGATATAAAAGAAACTAATCAAGCATGATTTCTATATGACACTACTACCATTGGGATTCTAAGTTCACACAACCTACCAGGTAATAAGGTACCCTTAGTGCTAGGTCCATCCTAACTTATGTGATGACAACAACAAAAGTCAATGTCAAGAATGGTACAACTTCCTATATGAAATACAAAACTTAGGTATTGCAGAATGAAATCAAGGCTTTCTATGGAGTCCTAAGTACCGTCATGGTGCTATTGGTTAGCAACTCTATAAGGAGAAATTGTTACCAACTCAATACTATTCATATATAGGCCAGGTCGTCAAAAAAATAGAAGGAAAATAATACTCTACTCCTTCTGATTATCAACAGGCTATATAATTCTTACAAGTACACATAAAGTTTTTTCACCTATCTGCTAAACAAGGGTCGAGGCTGAGCTGAATAGATACACACACCTATTGGTCAATCTTCTAGTCATGGTATTTTATAGATCGTCTCAAGGCTAGTCTTACCATATGTAGAGATAGTCGTCTAGCCTAACTCAAACCTTCATACTCAATATAATACTTCTAGGTCACCTATCATGATATTAGCACTCGATAAAAAATCCCACTAATACTTCTATTCAAGGTTATATCTTAGGCAAAGGGTAGCATAGATCAGTCTAGTAATCGTCTTTCGTTAGGGTCAAATCCTACAATGTACTCTATTCTAACTTCCATCTTAGGGGAATCTATAAAATTCTACACACCTTAGCTATTTACCTACTTCTATCAAGCGTAGGTTCCTATGTCTTCTAATTAAAGATTTTTATCGCAGAAGAATGCTACTCCTACCTACTCGGTCCATCTAGTATAGGTGTCTATCTCTACCCTACTTGTCTGTTCACAATCACTCCCAATAATATTCTATCCCTCTTGCTTCTATCCCACAATATAAACAAAATAGTTCATCAAGCACAGATGTTCGGTATTCCAAAACTAGAAAAGACAAGAATTCGATACAAGGAGTTCAAGAGATGTATGTTCGATTACAAATACGAGGTTCAAGGGCAATAGTAGATATCAAAGGGAATTCAATAGTAGTTGTGGATTGAGATTCTAATACACTATCATATGGTAGGCTCATTCGGTATAGTAACGTACCCGAAATGAATTAATCAGGACCTGTATGGGCCACCACAAAAATATGTCACGCCCCAGTCCCAAAATATATAGGACTAGGAACGTAAGCATTCCAGCTAATACGATCTAGAATAAGTTTCCAATTTAACGGACTTACTCCAGATGTACTATACTATAGAATATACTAAACATGTGCTAAATAAACTATTTCAATCCATAGTAATGTATAAATATCAAGAAATGTACAAGTGTAATAGAGTCGGCCGCCAATATCACACTAGTTCGATCGAGCTAGAGAAAAAGAATAAGCTCATAAAACTAGGCTATAACATCATAGAAATAATGACAAAAATATGAAGTGCAAGAGAACATAAAAGGCACGAAGGAAAGAATAAAATAACAATACCATTAATACCTGAATCCAGCAGCAATATACCTCCACAACTATACTCCTGAAGTCCATCAAACACCTGGAGAGATCACCAGGTCCTCAAAAGGTCGTAACAAGATACAACAACTAGCCACAGTATGAACAGTAAAAGTAATATAATGAATATAACTGACAAGGTAAACCATCCATCCAAGTTTAATATACTTGAAGACTACTTTGGGATCGCACAGGTAGATAAGGAGTGATATTAGCGTCAACTAATATCGCGAATATACTAGCATACTCCTGCCTAATCCAGAGACTAGTCCGTAGACGTTAATGGAATATCCACTAGTATAGCCTATACCAGGAAAATATTGAGGCTAATGAGGATAGGGTAATCCTGTGCGCCTATTAATAGTCTTCCCCACCCAGGAGTAGTACAAGATCATGTCCATGACTCGCATGACCTTGTTTGCAAAAACAAAAGTTTTTCGAGAAAACTAAGTTACAAACTGAGAAAGAAAGTACAAAAGTATAATTTTGATTCTGGGGAAGTACAATTGTCGGAATATGATCAGAAGACGATCACTTTATCCCTTGGACGATGTGATGTCGAAGAAAAGAAGCTCTTGAATGTGTTGCAACAACTTGGTCAGGAGATTATGATCATTAGTGATGATGGAGGAATGATTTTGAACTCTATTTATAGAGTTTGGGATAACCATTAAGTAGTTATCCTGATTGGCGCATGATGCTGGTTGGTGCACCATCACCAATATACGCGAACGATTGGCTTAATTATATGTGACGCACGGCATTCTGCAAGAGAGATGCACTAGGTCGTGGGCAGTATTACGTAGACATTCTTCGATATTAATAGCATGCATGCCACATCATCTTTAACTGCTTCTGGATGATAATTGATCAATTTGGCGTATGCTGATAAATGGCGCAACGCCATCTATGAAAAAACGCTAAGTACTTTATAACTAGGAATAGTTGATTATTTTGTGCCAACTCTGCATGGCGCATAGTAAATGACAAACCTCATAATGACGACTCTAACAATTCTCCTCGAACGCTGGGCGCTCAGGATTCAAAAAGATGTTCCTAGATTGACGTGCTGTCAGTCATAATGACAGCTATTTGGCTTGTCAAGAAAGATTGCCACATGGCTACCAACGCCATGTGATGCTCGGCGCCATCTGATGGGGTGCGCTATCTGATCTCATGTGCCATTTGATATTTTACTTCTGGTGCTATCTGTGAATGGCGTGTTGCAATATTTTAATATATTTTGAGCTTCTACAAGACCCCCTTCAAATTTTTCAAATTTTAAAATTTTTGAAATTTGAAATACTTCGTATAAGAAGCGGCCTTGCGCGTTTGGCGCACAGAATCCCAATCGACCCGCATTTCATGCGTAATTTGTGCGACTGTTACGTTTAATATTTAAGCTATAAATAAGCCAAACATGGGAGAGAGAAAGATTTCTCAGAAACTTTTCTACCCGAACTCTTTTGTCTTCTTCTTCCTCCTAACTTCTCGAAGCTTTCCACCCATTCCAATGGCGCCCAAGAGATCCACCGCCGAGAAAGGCAAGAAGGTAGCCGGAGCTACATCGCATGTCATGCCCCGACCCAAAAAATCGCTCATCCTCGTATCGATTTATCTGAATTATCGTCCTTGCTGGGTTATGATGTCGTACGAGTCTGGAGTTGCACTCGTACAAGACAAGATTACAAGTTGTTAAATGGTTATCTTTGATTTGATATTAGCAATGGAAGAAAATAGAGTATATAAAACAATTCTCTTTATTAATAAATGAACTGAGGTTACAAAGGCTTTCAATAGCCCAACCGAATTTGCTAGATTAGCATACAACACTCAGGTTCTCTCTTACCCATAAGGGATTTCACCGTTCCATACATCATGTCTTCTATATCTCGACTGCATCAATCCTGTTGCAAGTCCGAGCATCAATGTGATCGTATGCTTTAAACGCTATGGCATTCCATGCCTTAGCGCGATCAAGCGAAGCTCCACCGCGAGCAGACCATTTCCTGAACCTTCTAGCAAACTAGTGGGGGATTAGACTTTCATCCTCGCTGTACTGATCCAAGACCCACTTTACTTAAACTGACATTAAGTAGATATATTGAATCGTGTAGCATATAATTTAGTTATCTTTTTATGTTCTACTTAGGATCAGTTATCATGGCATACTCAAAAGCAGTAAGACATGTTATCATGGCAAGCATCTTATCTGATTCGCATAAGCAAGCAGGCAACTAATAGCAATCTCGTATTGTTTCATGACTTCTTACCAATACTGATGCACTCGCCCTTACTTTGTTGCAAGGTGAATACGCCTATCATCCTTCCCTGTCATGTTATAAGTGATATTGTGCGGAATCTCTGTGTGCCTGCACATTCGGTCCACCATTCTTTAAACTATATAAAGGTCACTAGCTTTTCGAGCCAGAATGGACTTATATTTTCTATATCGAATATGTAAGACGGTGATCATTATGTGCGATTGCTAACCTAAACATCAGAGGATCGCTGAATTACTCGAGTATGTAGCTTATCACATTAATAGCAAGTTACAAATCGTCTTAATGAAGTGCACCAACAATACTGATTATCTCGCAGTCCCTCTAAGGTCGAACGCTCCCAGTACCCTGGCGTACCACGTTGGAAGGAAGTTAACACCCGTGCACGGGCTATATATCTTTAAGTCCATTTGGCCATGCAACGCATCTTATCTTTCATACAACCAAGCAATTCGCCTATCTCTATTTCAATTGGCAGAATGCTCCAACTCAATGTTCATCAACGAACGCCCCGAAGGCCAAAAACATTTCGAAGGCACCATGCCACATTCGACAGTTCTACCATATTTAACAGTTCTACCACATTCGTGCTACAACTATTCTCTTCATAATGGAGCCATCGTGTTGTAAGTCTCGTGCATGTAAGCACACTTTGATATAGTTATTCTCCATTCCTTGCTTTGTACATTCGATGTACACCTCGATTCAGTATTTTTATATTCTACGCCTTGGTGTTCAATACGTTAGACTTATGTTCTTTTCCTCCGAATCGTGCAACTGAGACACGCCTCGATAGCGTATTCAATGTTCTATAGCTCGTATACTAAGGCACTCGTGCCAATATAGTCTTTCAATATTCTAGCATACTAACTCGTGCACGGGAGAACGAATAACTTGTGCACTGAGGCACTCGTCGATACAGTTATCCCATGTTCTTATGGCTTGCGCACCGAGGCACTCGTCGTTGCGATGTTTTGATGTTCATTAGCAGCTCGTATATTTGATGCACGTTTTATTTTGATTGTTCTATCAAGTATTTGGCACGCACTACGTTCATCTCTCGATTGAGCCACGCCTGTGGTCTCGATAGGTTAACTTAGCATACAACAATACATTTTAGTTAGGCATGACGGAGTAAGAAAGAAGAGTTAAAGTCCTCCCACCTTAAGTCGATATGCCTTGTCGTTTTATCGAGCCGATGCGGCTCGATTTCATAACTTTTTGCGCGGCCAACTCTTCTGACTTACCCATTCGAGCACTTCGTGCTACTTTGAATTATCCGACTGATTTGGCTTATCGTGCCTATGCCTCAGTCCGTTGTGAGGCGATGATTTCGTTTTACGGACCCCGTTGTAAATAAGGCAAAATGCTGACCTCTTATATTTCAACATAAACGTATAGTCTACACACAAAACCAACTAAAATCATTATTTGTTTGAATCGGACTTGTGCGTTGCATCGATTTAATTTCTTAGAATCTTCGAACTGACTCAATGCTTTCTCTCGGGCCAACTTAACACTTGCATCGATCTTACTCGATGCGTTCCTCGGGTCAATATAACTCTTCGCATCGATACATATTTTTCGGGTCTACGAATCTCTTATATCGATTCGCATTAATACTTAATCGGGTCAACGCAACTCTTCGAGTCAATAACTTAGCATAATGTACCTTGCGGAGCGGGGTATTACATAATATACCACTCAAAACAAGGTTCGTCCTCGAACCGAAACCAACACTCAATTCAAGTGTTTTCTAGATCGTTTAACGATCTCGTCCAACTATCGTTGTTTCGTTTCAAACACTCGTACAAGATTTTATTAACTTTCAGTCTTTCCTGTAGCTCAATTTGAATTCAGTATACAACTTGATTTGGATCGTACACATATTCAAGGCATCCCAAAAATATGTGTATTTTAGCCAAGCCCAGTGGTAGAAAATTAGAACAAAGTTGACAAGTAAATTTCAATCCTATGCTTGACATCTCGTACTCTCGATCGAACTTATCTTTAGCGACTGTTCTCAAAATTTTATCGCATCTATATATTCGATACATACGTGATTCATTTAATAAAGTCACCGCATGCGATTCAAAAATCGTATTTCTTATTTTCGTAAGTCTTTGCACTGACCATCAATACCATGCATTGCGTCAAGCCGTCACGCATCCGATCACAAGGATCCTTCGCAATGCCTTGCGTTCGAAGTCGCTGCCTAACTATTTCTGAGGTCTGGCTATGTAACTCATCTCGATACGATTTTCTTTTTTGACTTGCAAATGCATCCACATTCAGGGCTACGCCCGCTAGGTGACTTACCTAGACATCGTTTTTAGATTCACCCGACGCAACTTTAAATTGACATTGCACAAAGGCCACAATCTATCCGACACAAAAGTTCAATTCGAGTTGACAATGCTCAAAGGCAACGATCACTTTGACACGAAGTTCTTCACGACGTATCTTATGTTCGATTCCTATCGAGTAGGAATTTTCTAGCCAAATTTTGAACTTGTCTATCTCACAATCGAATCTAAGTTCGATCCACGCAAGCTCAATTGCTAGGTGAATCCAAGTCTAACAACACAATTCAAAATTCATTCCCTTACCACTTGCTTTTGTGCATAGCACTATTCTCACAATCGTCAATAGCAGGTCGCAAACCGTCTTAATGAAGTGCACCAACAATATCGATTATCTTGCAGTCCCACCTAGGCCGAACGGTCCCAGCATACTGGCGTACCACGTTCGAGGGAAGTTAACACCCGTGTACGGGTTATATATCTTTAAGTCCATTTGACCATGCAATGCATCTTATCTTTCATACAACCAAGCAATTCGCCTATCTATATTTTAATTGGCACAATATCCCAACTCAATTTTCACCAACGAACGCCCCAAAGTCCATAAACATTTTGAAGGCACCATGCCATATTCGACAGTTCTGCCACATTCGTGCCATAATTGTTCTCTTCACAATGAAGCATCGTATTGTAAGTCTCGTGTATGTAAGCACTCTTTGATATAGTTATTCTCTATTCCTTGCTTCGTGCATTCGGTACAAGCCTTGATTCAGTATTTCCATATTCTACGCCTTGGTGTTTAATGCGTTAGACTTATGTTCTTTCCCTCTGACCCGTGCAACTGAGGCACGCATCGATAGGGTATTCAATGTTCTATAGCTCGTGCATTGAGGCACTCGTATCGATATAGTCTTTCAATGTTCTAGCATATAAACTCGTACATGGGGACACGAATGACTTGTGCGTTGAGGCACTCATCGATACAGTTATCCCATATTCTTATATCTTGCGCACTGAGGCGCTCATCGTTGTGGTGTTTCGATGTTCAATAGCAGCTCGTACATTTGATGCACGTTTCATTTCGATTGTTCTATCTAGTGTTTGACACGCACTACGTTCATCTTTCGATCGAGCCACGCCGGTGGTCTTGATATGTTAACTTAGCATACAATAACACATTTTAGTTAGGCATGATGGAAGAAGAAAGAAGAGTCAACGTCCCCCCACCTTAAGCCGATACGCCTTGTCATTTTGCAGAGCCGATGCGGCTTGATTTTATAACTTTTTGGCCAACTCGTATGACTTAACCATTCGAGCACTTCGTGCTACGTTGAATTATCCGACTGATTTGGCTTACCGTGCCTATGCCTCAGTTTGTTGTGAGGCGGTGATTTGGTTTTATGGACCCCATTGTAAATAAGGCAAAATACTGAACATCTTATATTTTAGCGAAAACGTATAGCCTGCACACAAGACCAACTAAAATCAATATTCATTTGAATCGGACTGGTGCGTTGCATCGATTTAATTTCTTAGAATCTTCGAATCGACTCAATACTTTCTCTCGGGCCAACTTAACACTTGTATCGATCTTACTCGATGTGTTCTTCGGGTCAACATAACTCTTCGCATTGATTCACATCGATACATATTTTTCGGGTCTACGAATCTCTTATATCGATTCACATCGATACTTAATCCGGTCATCGTAACTCTTCTAGTCAATGACAACATAATGCACCGTACGGAACGGGGCATTACATCACGTATGCCGCCGTTGATGGTACCGCAGCACGTGGCACCGTTGGTAAGAGGCGAGGAAAGGAAAAACCTCTCTTGAAGGTGAGAAAACCCATCGGAGAAGACGAACAGTACGTTCGTGCCATTCATGTGCGGCGTAATCAAAGCCAACATCGACTACCTCTTTTAGAGTATTGGTCGGCACTTGTGCTATTTTCAGAATATGCTACCTTTTTCAGAGTGTTGGCTTAAATCATGAATTGCACATTCGTAATGCACGATGTGCTATCTGTCATTATTTTGAGAACATGCACATATTGTCATGCTGTGTAAATCAAATCAGTCAGGATTCCTGCACAAATCATTAATTTTCCAATACATAAACTGTGAACTGAACTGAGAACTGTCATAATTGTCTGCGTCATCCAAAGACTATCATTGTGTGCTACGCGCCATTCATGATTGGCACAGCACATAAAAGTTCTTGATTTTATAAGAACAATCTTCCATAATTCTAACTCTTTGTTTTCTTTTGTAGTTGATCTGAGAGAAGACCCTTATGTTGAAGTACTGGCCTCTGCCTTTCGGGTGTCAGAGTACCAAAAGGATCTTTCTCATGTTAATTTCTTGCAGTATGATGGACCACCCGCTAGGCGAACTCTTTTGGAAAACTAAGAAAATAAGACTCTACTGTGCTTGATGAACGACACCCCTTTTCTGACTGTGGATGAGACTCCTCACAAGAAGCCAGCTTTCCTTTTTGGAGAAGCCATAGATGCAGACTCTCAACCAAAGTCAAAGAAGGAGTTTCGAGCTTTCCTAAGGGGGGAACGCATTGGTGTATTACCCTAAAATGACAAGGAGTCTGTCCATGTCTCTGTTTGCTCATGCCAGCTACCCGAGGAAGATGTCATAGGACCTGACTCCCTTCCAACCAGCTAGGGTTGGAAAGATATGTCATAAATTTGGCGAACATAGGAGAGACATATTCTTCTATGCTTCCGAGAAATACAGTGCGCACTTGAGGGGTTTAAAGCCAAATTATGTAACAGCTGATGGTTCAGCTTTGAAGATACCCGTCAGAATACCCATCTTCGCAAGCACCTATGCTGCGTCTAAAGAAGAATACCCTCGCTCAACTATGAGGCTGATGGGTTTGATGTACGCTGAGATTGTACGTTGGAACAGACTCTCTGTGTGGGCTATGAATAATTTTCATGAAAAGCTGACTGAACTGGGACTTTACGAAGCCGTTTTGACGACTTTCTGCGGGATCCAGAATAATCCCCACCTATTTTTGGCCTTAGCAGAGAGGTACAACAGTAGGACTGGTACCTTTGCCACTCCTCATAGGGAAATAGGCTTCATTTTACATGACATACAGTATATCTCATATCTGCCGATAGGGGAGAACCCCTATGAAGAGTACGTACCGACAGAGGATGAACTAAAAGATTTTGCAAAGAAGAATTCTTGAATGGTGGCGGTCTTTGATGAGTTACGATGTCATTTCATGATCTGGACTCATCTGTACAACACCAAGCATGCCGAGACGTGCTATACATCCAAGTGGTTGTTATATCTTTTTTTAGGTTTTGCCCATGAGAACAAGGTGTATGAGCAACATAAATGTTATCCTCGCCCTTTTGAGCCGCTCGATGCTCAAACTATTTTCAAGTTGATGAAGGACTCTGGCCGTGGCGACTCTAAGTTGGTCAAAGACTGGCGTGGTTATGTTGTCGATGCTCCTCTTGAGAGCTATATAAGACAGGGTGGCATAACCTTGTCCCTAGAGGCCACTCTAGCAGGCTTTCATTCTTTGTGGCTGTAAAGGTTTGTAGTTCCGGGAGCCAGTACGGTCGACCGGATCCATCGAGGCGTATTATTCGCCATCGTGTATTTAGTATTTGGGTATAATATGGATATATTGTCTGCCATGACGAGTCGACTAAATGCGGGACTCCGAGAATTCACATACGCCATGATGGAGAATTCCAACTCTCGGAAGGATTTCCCTCGCACTGAGATGCCATATACATATTTGTTTGGCTGGTTATTACTACACCACCCTTCATTGATGTACCCCGCTCTTGGCATTGGAGGAGCGCTGGCAGTAAACTTCATTGGTAGATTCGCAAAGGCTAAATAGAAGGCATAATTCTTGCTTAATTGCAGAAAAGCATTAAATATGGGTGCAGACTAGAAAACAAAATTTTCATTAATCCCCCACCTCGGTATGAGGATTTCCCGGGTTTTATTGTTGATTTAGAGCCCCTTGCTCTCCATCCATCTCCAGACACTTTTTTTGGCTAAAGATGACCAGGCCTTCTCATCTAGTGTATCGGTTCAAGAATAATTGTTACTTAGAGCCTTATTTGCCAAGCCACTTTGTTCGTCAGTTTGGCTACGACCAGCTGTACGTCGGGAATGCGATGACTTGTCTTAAAGCCTTCGGGCATTTGATTGATGGCGCCCGAAGATGGAGATATTTTAGTGAAAGAGGCACGAAGGCTATATTCACTATGCCCTCTGCCACTTTTGAGGATGATACGCGTATGTTGGGCTCATATACACGTTTTTATACTTCATCCAATACCTTCTTTGAAGGTTATTCAATGGCAGATAGCTTCGTCTGGGTAAAGAAAGTGCTTGATGGGAATAAGGCCACCATTAATTTGACTGAGGCTGAAGAGAATGTTCCCACCGATGAACCTCTAGAAACCATGGATGTGGGTTTTCATGACAAAGTTTAGGACCCACTGTGCATTCTTCTAAAGAAGCGAAAAGAAAAGTTTTCCACGATGAAAGTGAGCAAAAAGCAAAAGACTGGGACGTCTTCTATCCAGTCAGCTTATGATGATCCTCTTTCACCTGCTATGGGAAAGAAGAAAATGAAGGAGACAACCGCTATCGAGAAGCCTATAGCCAGGGCCAGACTTCAGATGCGGCTGTTCGACATGACAAAAGGTTGAACAAACTTTTTGTATATTGAATGTAAAAAAGAGTACAATCGATTCTTATGCAAAGAAATCTAAGTACAAAAGTTTCTGAAAAAGTGTGACGGTGGAGATCGAGCACTGCAACGGCTCCTTTACTCCGTTGATGATCCGATGATGATATGAGACTTGCTCTGACTCTGGTGCCTTCGATGGAACTCTAGGGTTGCTGATCAGGAGGACGCCGAAGTTGAAGATTTTGATAATCCTGTGGATCTTCTTATCCTTATCGATCATGTTGTTGGAGGAAAACCTTTCTTATTTATAGGAGAGAGGAGCACATATGCGATGTGCATTAGGGTTTCGAGATATGAAGGAATCTGTCATCCTTGCACGGCACGAGCTTCTGTGACGTTGACACATGGCGGGTGTTGAGATTCCCCCCAAATGAGATCTCTGGTGGTTATCAAAATAACCGAAGGAGGTGACACGTTGCATGTGCCGATTTGCTTGTTCGGATGTAGCAGAGAAAATCTTATGATTTCATCTCAGATTTGGATTCTATGTAATCTTCGTCCGAGATTTAAATCAATCTGATAAGATATTCGCATTTATCAACTTGATCGATCTCAATCCTATCTTTGAGAGAGGTGGTTTAAGCAAACTGATTAGGTGGGACCATGTCGTCTGTGCTTCAGGGAAGGCTGGCTGCATTTCTGAGGCGACGAGTAGACTGTGCTTCTGGAGACGACGGAGCGTCTGTGCTTTAGGACAATAAGTGGACTATGTTTCAAAGACAACGGGGCCTCTATACTTTTAGGGGCAACGAGTAGGCTGTATTTTGGGTAAAGTCACTATGCTTTAGGGCAACGAGTTGGTTGCGCCTTCAGATAGACCATTTTACTGTGCTTTAGAGTAGCAGTCGGGCTTGTGCTGGAGGCAAACGACATCTCCCATGTCTTTTGCTGAGAAAAATAGGCCATTGAATGGGCCGGATACTTGGATCGAAGCAGCTGTCTGTGCTTCTGAGAGGGGGATGTACTGTCTGCACCTTGGAAGCAAAGGAACACAGTGGGGTGCCTACGCCTTCGGTTAGAGACAGCTTTGGCTTTTAAGACTTCTTTTATGGAGAAGTAAATAACTACCCTTGGATGTAGACTCCTTCTTAATTGCCACCGGTAATTGGAGAATTCCAATGAGCATTTGAACAGTTTGGAGACTCACTTGAATGGGCCTGTTAATTGAGTCCCATTGTGTCGAGTCCTAGGCTCATCCCATTAATGTAGGAATTTTGGCCGTCGGCCAAGTGGCTTATAGTTTGGACCACTCCTGGTCCTAAAAAAGGGGAAGTGTTCCTCTAAAGAGTCACTATCTTCTTCCTGGCACCCTTCACCACCATGTTTGATCCAGACTTAGCTTCAGGCAGCTGCTGGCCTTGTATAAGTCGACTGTTGGTTGGGGCTTCTCTCGTTCGAAGGGGCCATATTCTTGTAGAAAAACTCTCTGTAGAAGGAGCCATCACTGCTCTTGAGAAGTATTCAAGTATCCTTCCTAAGGAGTTTAACTCTGGGTGATGTCTTGGATGTCATGTAGGTCCTGACGACCGAGTTGGTCCGATTGTCAACCTGAGGCGCTACAGGTTATACTCTCCTCTGCTCGTTCTGGGCTTTATGACCTACTGTGCCATCAGGGAGCTCGGACCAATAACTGCTTCAGGAAGTTGCTTGCTTTGGCCAAGCAATTGACGTACTTTTGGAGGGTTGTGCGTACAAGAAAGTCAGAATGTGCCCTGATGGAGATCAATCTCCTAGTATGCGTACCAAGAAGAAAGATGCCTACACTTTGATGAAGACTAAGTCTATTATAGACTCCTCTAGGGTCTGCTGAACCTGTGCTCGATCCTTTGTAGAAGAAGCATGATTAGTCCTTTACGTATAGCCTTGATGAATTTGTACTAGATCTTTGTAGGCATAATAAAATCAGAACTTCTTTCCGTATCTTCTGTTGTCTTTTTAATATTCGGCCTACGCCTTTGTATCATCTACGCTGTAGTGGAGGAATGTTATCAGCTGAGATTTTTCATGCTTCTACAAGACCCCATTCAAAGTATCGTGAACTTAGGTCAAGCTCGGGGTACCTGGAACAGAAGCATGAACATGTGGCATAAGTGTACGTGCTTGGTGATGTTTCAGATTCTTGTCTCTGTGTATGTAACTATGAAGAGTCTGTAATAGGTCTTTATAGCCACATGTTTTTGTATAAAAACTCTTCTGTTCTCTCACTTTTTTCTTCAACATAATGAGGGGTTATTATAGATGACACGCCTAACTAGAGGTAATATGAACATGGTAGGCCTAATCTTCGCTGGGATGTAGAACAACAATTCAGAGGTAGTATGAATGTGAACAGTTTTCTAGATAGCCATGATAATCATAGGATCAATACTGAGAGAACGACTACCATAGGTAATATCGACGTAGTAGCCGCATCGTATGGGTGTAGAGGAGCAATCCAAAGGTAATATGGATGTGAAGTGCTTCATCAACTGAAGGAAAGATATAGAAGAAAGGAATCCCCTTACCATGCCATAGGCACTCTTAGGGGATGCGAGAGCCTATGCCAGTTTCATTTTTAGGCGTAATACTTCTTTAGGAACTTGTCGTTGATAGGCATCATTAGCAATTCACCATTGGTTTGGCTAGTCGATAAGCACCGTTGGAGTATACCATTTCTTTGGCGAATGGTCCTTCCCACTTGGGCTCGAACTTTCCAACTATCTTGTGAGTCATCACCATCGGCCTTCGCACTGCTAAGACGAGGTTGCCCACTTGGTATGATCTTTCTCGGACTCTTTTGTTGAAGGCCCCAAAAATACGAGCTTGGTAAAGCTCGATTCTTTGCTGTGCTAGCAAGCATTTTTCATCCAACGCTTCCAACCCTTGTAACCGTCAAAGCTGGTTATCTTCGTCAGTCAGCTGATTGGTAATAGCTACCCGTAAGGACGGGATTTGAATCTCTAAGGGGAGCACCGCTTCACTTTCGTAGACCAGGGCAAACGGTGTGTTGCCCGTTGGTGTCCGTACGGTCATATGGTATGCCTATAGGCATTCGCCCAACGTCTCATTCCAGTCGTGTTTATTAGAGGATACGACTTTCTTGAGCAGTTTGACGATAGTTTTGTTGAATGCTTCAGCCAACACATTAGCCGTCGGATTATAGGTCGTTGATGCCACGTTCTATATTCGGTTCTTGTCACGGAACCGCTGGAAGGCATGGCTCATGAACTGGGGGCCATTGTCATGGACAATTCTTCTCGGGACCCTGAACCGGTAGATGACGTGGTGCTTGATGAAGCTGATCACGTTCGAGGCTTTTACTTCTGCCAATGACACTGTTTCTGTCCACTTGGAGAAGTAGTCCGTGATGGAAAGGATAAATCGATGTCCTTTGGAGGAAGTCGGGCTGATTGGCCCAACAATATCCATTCCCTATGCTTCAAATAGCCAGGAGGACACAGTAGGGTATAGAAGCTCCGAAGGTCGGTGAATGAAGTCTGCATGCAACTGACATGCCCAATACTTCTTTGCATATTCCATGGCGTCCGCCATCATAGTGGGTCAGTAATAGCCCATGCAGCATAGTCGATCTTGCAACTTGGGCCCGGGTTGATGTGCTCCACAGGTCGCCTCTGTCTGGGATAGGCACCTGTGGATGAATCCGTTCTAAGAATGACAGTACAACATTTTGGTAGCTGTGTCATAGAAGAATCGGAGGGAACATCTCCTGACGGAAGCCGCCTCTTTGGGGTGTTCGGGTAGAATCTCGTAGATCGTGTAGTCGATAAATAGGAAATGCCAGTCCCGTACATCTATATTAGCTTCCGCTTGGACTGAATAACTTTGGCATGGGTGCAGAGCGTTCTTTGGACAGACGAGTTCTCGCCTCATCACCGTAACGGTGTATTGGGATCTTCTAGGAGGTGCGAGAGAGGTGGCGAGACCGATAAGGGTGTCGGCCTCCAAATTTTGTAAACGTGGCACATGTTCTATAAAGAAACCTATGAACATGGAGATGATGTTGATGGCCGCCTGATGGTAGGGGATTAGGTCCTCATGACGGACCTCATATTGCCCTCGAACTTGGCTAATGATCAGCTTTGAGTCCCCATAGGCTTCGATGTAGTCAACCCCCAACTGTTTAGCATGTTATATCCCGATGATGAGGGCATTGCACTCAGCAACATTGTTGGTACATGACTCCACGAGGGAGTAGACGCGATGGATAATCAGGCCGTCGGAGGTAATGAGGACAACCTCCACTCCTGCTAAAATCTCATCCTTGGTTCTTGTCCTTGGAGCACCATCAAAGAATAGTTGCCATACGGGGTTGTCTGAGACAGCATTAGATTCTAAGACTTTATCGGAGATGTCGTCGTAGAGCTTTGACGTCTCTAGCACAGGGTGTGCTGCTAGGAAATGGGCCAACACTTGGCCTTTAACTGCCTTCTGAGGAACGAACACCATCTCATAAGGAGTTAAGAGTATGGCCCAGGTGGCTAACCTCGAGTTCAAATCCCCTAGCTTGGTCATGAGGACCCTGAGGGGGTTGATTCGGGAGCCGACATTGATCGTCTATCCGGTCACATAGTGACGTATTTTCTGAATGGCGAAGAGTAAAGCAAGACACTCCTTTTTGACAGGATTGTACCGGTGCTCGGCTCTAATCATGGTTCTGCTGAGGTAATAGATGGCCTGTTCGGGTCCATCTTCGCTCTTCTGGGCCAGTAATGCCCCGAGAGAGTGATTCATGGCTCGGACGTAGAGTAGAAAAGGTCTTCCTATTACTGGAGCTACCAAAATAGGGGGACTGGTGAGGTACTTCTTGATGTCGTCGAATGCTTGCTGGCACACTTCGGTCCATACAAAGGAGACCCCCTTCTTCATCAGTTTGGTGAAGGGCTAGCATCGACCAGAGAGGTTTTCTATGAATCTTCTGATGTATGCCAGACGTCCTTGCAGGCCTCGAAGTTCCCTAAGATTATTCAGGGGAGCCATGTCCAGGATTGCCTTCGTCTTCTCCGGGTCAATATGGATTCCTTTTGCCGAGACGATGAAGCCTAAGAACTTGCCGCTAGAGACGCCTAGGAAGGACTTGTCAAATTCATCTTTAGTTGGTACGTTCGTATTATGTCGGACACTATTCGTAAGTCGTCCAAGTGGCTGGACTTAACTTTGCTCTTGACAGTAATGTCATCGATGTAACACTCTACCGTCGTTCGAAGATGTTTGCGGAATATGGTACTCATAGCCCGCTGGTAGGTTGCGCCCAAATTCTTTAATCCAAAGGGCATAACTGTATAACAGTATATCCCTTTCGGAGTCCGAAATAAAGTACGATTTTTGTCCTCAGGGAACATCTTAATTTAGTTGTAGCCTGAGAAGCCATCCATGAAGGACATACGCTCAAAGCTACAAGTGTTGTCGATCATCACGTTTGTGATTGGGAGAGGAAATTCGCCTTTTGGACTGGCCGAGTTGAGATCCCGGAAGTCTATGCAGACTTTAATCTTTCTGTTCTTCTTGGTAACCAACACGATATCGGCCACCCAATCTGGGTGTTTTTCTTCGCGGATGAAGCCACTCTCAAGGAGTTTATCGACTTCTTCTTCGATGGCGTCCATAATATTGGGACGGAAGCGACGCTGCTGCTGTTTGACAGGTTTAGCATCAGGTAGAATGTTGAGTCGGTGCATGGCGACTTGTGGGTCCAAACCCGGCATATCTTCATAGCTCCAGGTAAAGATGTCTATATACTCCCGGACTAGCTGTACCAGAGAATCTTTGTCGTCTCCTGTTAGGTTTTTGCTGACAAAGATGGGTTTATGGGAAGTTTCATCTCCTAAGTCGATCTGGACGACTTCGTCCTTGGTGGGAGGCTCTCGTTGTTCGAAATGCCATTCCTACTGAGAGGCAAGGTATTGAGCCCAGGGCTCCTCTTCGAAGAAATTGAGTGCCTGGTCTTCTTCCTCTACGGGATCGTCTGTGGAAACCATATTGACGGATAGTACCTTCTGGAGGTCCCGACCTATAATGGTATTAGAATCCCAGGTTGAAGAGTCAAAAAAATGTGAGTGTAGTGGAGCCTCCGGTTCTGAACTCTCTTAAGTGGTCATGGGAGTAATATACCTCATCCCCCGGCGAGTACGTTGGTAGTAGTTTTGAGGCTTCCCCTTCAGAGTACGAACTCGTAAGGGAAGCCATCGACCTTTGTCGTAGTTCAACCCTTTGTTGTTGTTCAGGTCGTATCCCATCTTCTGGATGAGATATTTGGCTTGAATAGCATAGCGATAGAGCTACATCTTGCCGTCGTCGGGTTCTGGTTCTCCTGGTGCTGGCCGCTGCGAATGTTCCAGTCGATCGTAGATGATAGGTTGCTCCTCTGGGTTCCTTGGCGGGACTAAGAAGTAGAAGCCTTTGAAGGGAACAACTCGGTTTACAAGGTTGACGGTTGTCACTTGCGTTCGTAGAGTACATAGAGCGTTGTCTAAGAAGTACTTAGTGTTCCAATGCGCACAAGAGTAATTCGAAGACAACTTCCTTTTAATAAAATGTAAAATTTTATCCCGAGGGATTACATCATCTAAAGACTGTGCCTCGGTATTGGCGCAGACGTCATCTTGTAATTTCTTGTGGGCAAGAGCTGCTACAGAAGTGGAGAAGATTTTTGCTTCATCTTGATCACCGTGGGAGGTGCAGCCAGAGTATCATGCGGCTTTGAAGCGGGTGTCGGGGCCTTTCGAAAGAGCTTTATTTGCAGGGGCTCCTGGCTTGATGTCGTCGGAGGCGGCCGTGCTAGAGCCTTGCCCCGGGGTTTGATGACCAGGGGGCTGGAGTCTTAGGTGGCTTCCCTTTCAGTCGAACCCTTATGGGTCCTTTCGTGACGGCTGCAGCTTCTGCTTCATCATTAGCATCGTTGGACTCGTCGTCCTAGGGGAGTGGTTTGTACATATCGGCATCCGTACAGTATGCTTCGAGACCTCGAAACGGGTCGATGTCAGCAAACTTCGTCTTGACGGTCGCGTCACTGGCTACGTACTTCATATACTGGAGAAGGGTGGAGGGGACGATCATGTACTCATGGATCTATGGCCGTCCAAGCAACATGTTGCAGTTTATGTCCGCATCGATGACGTAACAGGTAACCTCAGTATGAAGATGACCTGTTTGATACGTCAATCGGATCGTGCCCAGAGGCCCACTCTTCCCCACGTTGAAGTCGCTGATGGTGGTGTTCGATGCCGTAAGACGGTACATCGGGATCCCTAGAGTTTGGAGGAGACTTCGAGGGATGATGCTGAACGATGAGCCCGGGTCGATGTGAATGCGATCGACCTTGATGGCACCTACGTATCATGTGTAGTACAGGGGTCGGTTATGCCGGTTATTCTTTAGCAGCATATCGTGCTGCATGAAGGTGATGTTAGGAATCACCTCGACCATGCTATGGCAATGTGGACATGTTGCAAGGTCTTTCTTGGGCTGCTTCACCTGTGCGAGGTAAGCCTCTACATTCTGCAGCGCCTCGCTGAGGGCATCCCGAGCTGTGCCAGTATATCAAAGTTGTAGGTCGCAGGGTCTTCGTAGAGGCTTATCGAAGCGGACCTCCTTCTATTTCTGCTTATCTGCGGCAGGAGGTTGAGAAGGTCTGGCTTATGCTGTATCGGGAGTAGAATGGGTCACCGGTAGGGGCGTCTATTCTTCAGGAGCCTGGTTTTTCTCTCGCTGGAGAGCCGAACGAGTGGTCACCCAGGTGTCTTCTGCCGAAGAGGAGACCATGCAACATGTCCTGACCTTCCTTCCTTTAGCCGGGCGTGCTGCTGGTGCAATCATGTCAGGAGTGAGATCTGGATGAACCCACATTACTTCACCTTGCGGTATTGTGAAGGGGATGAGGCCCTGAGCATTGTCCCTGGCGGGCGGAAGGTTGACGACTTCCATCATTGCCTTTGGGATAGGGACAACGCCGTCTTGAGTCTCGGCTATCGGGAAGCTCCCAAACTGTATCGTGACAATATTGGCCGTCACAGTCTTTTTTTCGTAATCGAGGGAGATGACTTTGGCATCGATAAGACGTTGAACCTGTCTTTTCAACATGTAGTAGTCACGTGTTGAGTGGTGGATGTACTGGTGGTAATGGAAGTACCTAGGATTATCCATATTTTCTACTTCGTCAGGAAGCTTGGGAGGTGGAAGCTGCAGCCTACCACCCTTGGCCAGCATCTCTAATAATTCGAGTGTGTCTTCGTCATTAAAGGAGTAGGTTTCCTTCAGGTTCTGCGCTTTGACCGGTTTGGAGCTCACGGGCGTTGGACCCTTTGTAATATTGACGGTCATAGCTTGCTTGCCTTTACCATCTCTTACTCGCTTCCCTCTACTCGCTTCCCTAGAGGGAAAGTTCAGACCCAGGAGTTGTGCGTCCTGTGCCTTCTTCTGAGCAACGTCTTCTTCATTAATGAAGGGCGTCCACTCGGTGCAGGAAGCACTGTGCCACAGTTTGATGGCAGGGAGCATATTCTTGCGGCATGAATCCATGAGCATGGGCTCAGGCATGCCTGGAGGTAGCCTTAGGACGGCCTGGCAGAAGTGTTTAATGTAACTCGTACGGGCTCCTTTTCTTTCTAAATGATGTCCATAAGAGTAGACATCGTCATGTCTAGCCCTACTTCGTAGAACCGTTCCAGGAACATGTTCTTCAGGTCTTTAAATGATTTAATGCAGTTGTCGGGCAAACTGCAGAACCATTCATAGGCCACCCCATGTAGAGCTCTAACAAAGATGCTGGTGAGAAGGGTGTCGTCCTTTGGAAGGTGTCCTGTTCGTGAGGTAAAGTACCTCATGTACCGTCTGGGCGACTCCTTAGTATCATAAGGGGTAATAGTCTGTGGTTTATATTTGGGAGAATAAACCACAGTATCCCACTCAACAAGATAAGGCTGCCGGATGCCCATCTTTCGGAGTGTGGCTCGCTTTTCTTTGGCATCATGGCGAGCGTATAACTCCTCGAGTGCTTGCTGTATTTTGCTGGATATCGCTGGATTGATGGTCGACGGAGTGGCCGACGATTGCGCGACTTGGTTTATGACGGGCAGGGTACTAGACCCATCACGAACCATCGAAACCGCAGGTGTGGAGGCAATGGGAACCAATATGTCCTTGATCTCCAGAACGACAGAGGCTAAAGTCTGCATAGATATGTTCAATGCGTTAAGACTTCCTTCGAGGGCCTCAATATATTTCTGCTGATCAGCACTTCCGGTTGATTCTTCGTTATCATCAGCCACCATGTACACAGATGCTACGTGCGTATAAGTAGAAGGGGGTAATAGATCTTTCGCTTTCTGGTTCAGAGTGTTGGTGCTCATCATCTTATGGAATGACTGGCAAGTTGCGATCGTCCTCTGACTCGACATTGTTCCTATCCCCGATCTTCTGACTGCTTGCGCCCGCAGAAGTGTTGGTGTCATACGTCTCTTCGTCATGCTAAAATGAAGGGTTGTTATACACCATAACAGGATGGCTACCTCCAGCAGGTACAGTGGTCGATGAACCATCTTCTTGCGATAATGATCCGTCCTTGGAGCGCGTGTGTTGGAACACGCCATCCTTGGACACAGGCTTCTTGCTACCCCCAGGCCGGTTTTTGGACTTGCCAACCGAGGAAAGGAATTTCTTGGATAGCTTCTTCTGGGACAGAGAGTCCCAAGAAATATTGTATGAAGCCATACGGATCTCTTCTTCTTCCTCACTAGTTCTCGGTCGTAGCCTTTGAAAGACGGACCTTCTCTTTGGCGGTGATGGATCTGCTTGACAACAACAGCAGTTGATGGTAATCTGCGTACAGTTGGGTCTTGATTTAGACACCATCTGCGTCTCAGATTCTTCTCTCATCCTACGCTCGTAGGAAGCAGACGAAGTCTTCATGCCTCTACTTCCTTCGTGTACACAGAAGCGCTATGCGCAGCCGAAGAGATATGGAGAAGGCATTCTTCCTTCGAGTTCTGGTGGGTGAGGTCCGAGTGTGCCTCGATCAGAGATCCACAGATGACGTACCCCCGGCCTTGAGTAGTGCGAGTGGGTGCTCAAGGGATGACGGGGTTCCGCCGGACGAGGCTTCAGAGAGTCTGGGATGGTCTTGTATAGCTTTCCATCGGCTGCGCACGTTACTGTCAACACGGGCCTCCGGTCTGCCATTGGCATAGCACTTTGATCGCATAGGGCGAGTGCTGCCTTGGATCTCCTCCTACCATGATTAGATGATACATAGTATTCATAATACAATATGGCCATACCTGATGGACTGGTTATTTTGTCGAAGATCGAACTTCTCACCGGTGCAGCATCCTCTACGAGCGGGCGAGCCGTCATCTGCTCCTTTCAGCGTTACGCCTTTGTCACGCTTGCCATAGGATAGCCGTGATCTTCTCTGTATTTTTCGAGCATGGGATTTGAGAGAGATGGCCTGGCATCAGTGGTCGAAGGGATCTTCGGGGCTTCATCGACGAGAGGGTCTAAAATGCATTCCCCTCCCTCATGCTGCTCGTCGCAGCCGCCTTAGGAACCCAGGTCCGTCGAGTCTTCTTCGGTTTTATGAACCGCTTCGAAGGGCTCGACTTCTCTTCAGAAAGGAGATCTTCAAAAGCTTGCTGGTCAAAGCGTACAACCAACATCTTCTAAGAGGCTTCCAGCAAGTTATCATCGGATTGCGTCACCACTTTTTCGTTGGAGGAGAAGGTAGTTCCCCAGTAGAGTTGCCATCTTATTCGATATGACAAAAGATTGAACAAACTTTTTGTATATTGGACGTAAAAAAGAGTACAATCGATTCTTATACAAAGAAATCTACGTACAAAAGTTTCTGAGAAAGTATGACGGTGGAAATCAAGCACTGCAGCGGCTCCTTTACTCCATTGACGATCCGATAATGATATGAGACTTGCTCTGACTTTCTGGTGCCTTCGATGGAACTCTAAGGTTGTCGATCAGGAGGACGCTGAAGTTGAAGATTTTGATAATTCTGTGGATATTCTTCTCCTTGTTGATCATGTTGTTGGAAAAAACCTCTCCTATTTATAGGAGGGAGGGGCTCATATGCGATGTGCATTAGGGTTTTAAGATATGAAGGAATCTGTCATCCTTAATTCATGTGCAGGGGCAATCCCCACACCTAAGTTCCGTGATGACCTTGAAGACGGCCCCATGTTATACGCGTTGGGGCCTATCTTTTTACTATAGGCACATAGACCCTGGGGCATGCCTTTGGGCGCATGCTTTCCTGAAGTCCTAGCAGCATACTGGTCTTCCTGGATGTGGACACATAGAATGGGTCATCAGAGCCTGGGCGCCTGGCCCTGGGCACATAACCTATCGAAGACAGAAGTCCTCTGGCCGGAGTTATGCGCCCACATATTGCCTTGGGTGCATATGCTTTGGAGAATAGTATTATTTTCTTCCAGTTTCGTATTTATTGTTTGCGAGCCTCGCTGAGTTTGTCCAGAGCATCGAACACTTCGATTCTTGGCGTCGTAGTATTTTCCTTTGCCAAGTCTCGAGGGTTGAACACTCTGTTGTTGATTATATAAGAGGAAAGTCGCTAGGCTAGTAGAGCCCAGAACGGTATGCGCCTTCTTCGCATCGGGAGCTCCTGTGGAAGGTTTATGCGCCCCCATGACAGAGTTCCCCTCCGGTTGCATATCTTCTATGACACTAGCAGGATATGCAAGGCGAGCCTTCGAAAACCAAGTCTTGCGAGACTTGTTTTGCTTTACTAATTTCGAGGGAGTAGAGTCGTCCCTCGAGAACATCTCTTTGAACGCCTGCTGATCGAACTTCACGATCAACATCTTCTGAGTACTTTCCACTTTATCGGTATCAGATTGCATCACCACCTTCTCGTCATAGGAAAAGGTAGTCCCCAGCAGAGTTACCATTTTTATGGACACACAAAAAAGAAGAAGCACGATCTTTTCTTATTGGCACAAGGCACCATAAATTGAGTACACCTGAGAGATCCTGCACTGAGAATCCCCGAGTACAAAAAGAATTCTGGTAAATGGGACGATGGAGATCGAGCGGCAGTTGCTCCTTTACTCCGTTGACACTCCGATTTACAAAAGTGGGAGAAAACCTAAGAAAATTGCTAACTCTCGGCTCACTGGCAAGAAATGCAGCAATTTGGCTCTGAAATGCTCTCCATTCTGTATTTTTGAAGAGGCATGTGACCTCTATTTATAGTCATTTTGCACTAAAATGACTATTATGCGCACACAAGGGAAAAATACACTGATTTCCCTGTGGGAGCATAGTCTTCCTTTGGGCGCATAGAGTGTAGACGCATAAAGACTAGATGATCGTGGGTAGATCGTGGGGTTGACATGGTCGCATGCTTTGGTGCACGACTGTTCAAGGAGACTGACGTGGCTGTATGCTTCGGTGTACGACTGATCGTAGATATTGACTTAGTCGTGGTGATGTCTCTGCCTTGGGCGCATAGTACTGGGAGCAAACTATGCGCCCACACTTGGGCGCATGTTTTTACTGCATGGACAAACTTCTTTGGGTGCATAGCCCCTTTGGCCATGTGGGCGCATAGCCCCCTTATTATGTTGGTGCATAACCTTATCTTCGTGTGGGCGCATAGTCCTGAAATTTTCATGCTTCTATAAGACCCCCTTTAAAGTTTTTGATACTCGAACGATTTCGAAATACTTTGAAATAAGCATGAGAGATTGTCTTCTTATGGCTCTGTGGGCGCATAGTAGATTCTCTCTTTGGGCGCATAGATGCGGCCAGGCTGTCAAAATATGGTTGTTGAGATCTTCTTCAAAAATCTATACTGACAGATTTATCGGAGCAGAATTTGAAGAGGTCCATCCTTCGTGCGATGTCTATACATTGTCCACATCAGCAAGTAGCAGGCGCATAATTTGTAAAAGACTAAGTCTGCGTGGGCGCATAGACCATATGGGCGCATAGGTCATGTGGGCACATAGTACCCTATTTTGCCTATAAATAGGCCCGAGGAGAGAGAAAATTCATTCTCTCCTTTTTTTTAAAAATTTCCAAGAGTTTTCTCATTTCCTCTTTTTTGTGAGATCATGTCTCCCAAGGCTGCTTCGACTCCCAAGAGGTTCGCGAAGGGTAAAGAGGCTGCAGCGAGCGGTTCTCCTCCTTCGGCAACGTCTTCACTGGTTCAAGACCCCATTTTGGGTGAGGCGATATCTTTAAAACAAAGTCCAGAGTATTAATTTGCGACGCTCAGACTTTTCTCTGCTTGGGGCGCATAACCATTGATATGCTCCCAAAGCAACACACTTCTGTGAGCATTTTTATGCGTCCACAGAAGTATGTGCCCATACACTTTGTTGTGTGTTATGCGCCCATGCAGAATGCTCTGTGTTCAAGAAGGACTCCTATGCGCCCAAAGGCCATGTGAGCGCATAGAATTCAGGCGCATAGAATGTTTTTCCAGGACTTAGTCTTTTTTCTGCCTTTTTGTTCTATTTTAGCAGTTGACATGGTTGTCCCAGCTCTTGGTGGGATTCCTCTCAGCTTTGCCCGCCATACTCTGGATTCAAGCCTCGTCACTGCCATAATCAGGAACGTTCAAGCTAAGATCAGCCAAAACCAGCCTTTGGTGCGGATGATCGCTATCCTTGAATAGGACAAGACGTTCCTAAAGCAGATGATGAACAATGAAAAGTTCGTGCTCAGAGGGGCACGGAGCTTCAAGAGACCATACTTTCTGTTCGGTGACAGCCTAGAATTTGAGGATGACGAGCCGAAACGTCTAAGGGACCCTCTGGTGGTTAGATTGAACGAACTGAGCATATGGTTGCCGTCTATGGAATGCCAATTCTCTGTCGGCGTTTATCGATTTAGTTGTCCGGAGACAAATGAAATGGGATCTGACCCCTGAACTTCATGGAGTCGTCTTTGGCAAGATCCAATTTAACTCTGGTGACCGAAAGAAAGACACCTTCAAATGTTTCAAGGGCTCCACATCCTATTCCACGAGGGGACTGCATCCTGGGGCCATAATAAACGATGTTCTAACTGATCTTCATCCTTATGCTGCCGAGACCCTCTCCAATCTGATGATGTCAAAGAAAGAGTCGTATCCGAAAGGAAAGCTGCGGATGGAAGGTTGGATGTACTCCGTCCCATTCTGGAGTGATCTTACTGAATGGGTGCTCTCGACCTATGAAGCCACCCTAAAAGCTGTCGGCCTGTTCTATGCCGTTAGAGCCACCCAATATGGCATAAAAGTGAATTGGCCTATGTTTATCGCATTGGTGGAGTTGTACAATCATTACACCTGTACTTTCTTCACTCCGAGTGGGGATATGGGTTTGGCTATACATGAGGTACAGGCAATACCAAAGCTGCCCCGGGGAACGGAGCCATACGAGGAATGCGTTCTTTGTGATGAAGAGCTTTTAGACCTGGAGAAGGAAAACCCTGAGATGGTGCGAGTGTACAAAGAGTTACTCTATCACTTTTTTATTTGTCACAAGATCACAAAGAAGGGCAAGACCGAGGGGGCCATTCCCCATACGAGGTCTTGGACTAACTATGTCTTCATCAAGAAAGAGGAAGAAGACGGTTCGGCCTTCTTCTCAACTCGCAAGCCCTTAACAAATCTGAGATAGAGCAACTGATGACAGATCATGGGGCAGCAGACACCAACGACAGTGATGATCTCGAGGGACAATCCCTGATTTATTACTTCTTTCGGCGAGCTAAGTTCAAGTTGTCGGAAAAGGCTGTGCTGGCTACCTTTCTGATGACGTGGCTCCGCGACTGTGTAGTCCCTGGTAGTTCAGGGTCTATCTAAAGGATGAGCCAGGGTATGATTCTTTCGGCTGTAAGACTGGTGTTCGGATACCAGCTCGGCCTGCTTCCTGCAATGGTCTGCGCCATCCAACGAGGTTTACGGGACTTTACTGCAAGCACGGTGACACCTGATGGTAGAAAGGACTTTGTCAGGACTGAACTTCCCTTTCATTACTTAATGGGATGGCTGGTGATGCACTGTCCCAGATTAATGAATGACGAGCTGATGGCAGACTCTTTAGCAGAAGATGCCTTTCTTTGAAGGTTCAATGACGCAGACGGGGCCGTCACCGGGGTGCCTGCTTGTAGGAAGGCTTTGAGCTTCCTACATAATTATGAGTTCTTTAGAGTGTCACCTCCATCTGGCAGTGGTCGTGCAGGTGATTCTTTAGTAGATGAGGGAGCACTCACTACGAGCTTGACTCTTGGAGCATTTGGTTAGCTCCAGTCTATCAGGCCTTCTCATCTGGTGCTCAGGGATAGAAACCACACTTTCCTGGAACCTTATCTGCCAAGTCGTTTTGTACGACAATTTGGGTATAGCCAGCTTCTTCTAGGCAATCCTAGCCCACATCTAGAGACGCTAGGAAGTCTGATTGATGGGGCGCGTGCATGGGGCTATTACAATGCCGGATGCACAGGGGCAATTTTTACTTTGCCAGAAGATAAACCTGAAACTCACAAGCTCTTTGCTGCTGTAAAGTTTTATACTCAGGTCAATACCCTTAATCCTTGGTATGACCGTGAGCAGAGTTTAGTATCGGGGACTAGGCTTGCCTCCACTCTTGCTGATATAGGACGAGCCCGAGCAATGAGGGGCCATAGCAGGGAAGGTGACGTACCTACAGCAGAGCCGGCTGCAGTACTACCATAGAAGGCAGCTCTTGAAGAGCCGGCTGCTGCAGCACCGCAAAGAAAAGATATTGAAAAGGATACTTCTCTCCCTGATCTTCCTCAAAAACGAAAAACTTTGACTGAACTGTCTCAACAATCGACTTTTAAAAGGAAGAAAAAACTTGCTGTCAGAGGCATAAAGAAGGTCAAGGATGTCGGTGCCGACTCGCCTCCTCCCAAAAGACATTCCCGGCAAACTCAAAGGAGTGAAACGGCGTCACGGGCTATTACTATCCCGGAGGTAGATCCTTTTCTAGATTCCATAGCCATCTTGGTAAAACCAATACTCGTATTGTCTTCAAATAATGTTCTCTTACCCTTGTGTTTGTCCTTTGCACAGGACGTTGAAGTCGTGCCCGAGGCAGGTGCCTCTTCGTCTGAAGAGGTGGATGTGACGACGGTGTCCCCAATTTGTCCTCAACCAACGGATGAAGCTAGTCCCTCTAATAATATATCTTTAGGAGATATGTCTGATCTTGGGGCTCTAATAAAGGAATTGGACGAGAATCAAGTCCAATCAGCTCACCCTCCCGTGGGTACGTTATTCTTGCACCTTACTTCGGATGAGATTTTTCGACTTCGATTTTGCATACTTCTCGTGAGGCTGACTTCCGTCATGTATTCCCTTGTAGACGAAAAGAGGGAACAAAGTACAGAGGCTTCCCCAGACACTAGGGCAAGACAAGAAGTTGCCCCAGGATCCTCTGGAATTGCTGGCACAGCGGAATTTATTGGTACGACGGCATCGGCTGTAGAAAAAGAGGTTGAACAGCGCACTAAGGGGTCTGTTACTAAATCTGCTCCAGGTCCAGCTGGGGCCGTAGCAGATATACAGCCTGATGTCAAAAATATGCGAGGCCTTGATATTGTTACCATTGAACAACCTGGGCTTGCTCTTGGCTCCTTCGTAACCAGGGCTGATGACCTAGCTCAAGTGGGTGCTGAGCAAGCAAAAGGTATAAAATTACAACTCTTTCGCAAACTTTTAGGTTTTTCCTTTTCGTCACTGATAGATATATTGCTTCCTTGTCAGGTTCGACTTCTTGTCAAGCATCTCTTCCTGGAGTGGAAGATCTCCATCAGGCTTCCTCCCCAACGACCTCTTCCGAAGATGACGAGATGGCCCAGGAAGTCGTCAAAGCTTTTTATTCTATTTTGAAAGTAAAGCTTCCAGGAGTTCTAAACCGGAACGCTGCCTTTGGACCTACAAAGGCTATTGTTGAATGCCAAGTGACGGCCCTTGAGAGTATCGTCAGCTACGAGGAGCGGGCTAATGGTCTGAGGAAAGTTCAGAATGATCTGGAGGACTAGGTGGCCAGATTCCGGGAAGCCAAGCAACAGAGTCCCCACCTCGCTGTTTCTTAAAAAAGACAAGGCTTTGGTTGCGGCTCTTGCTGAGGAGGAAGCTTCTTTCCAAGGAAGGAAGGATACCCTTGCTAAGGAGATCAGTAAATTGGCTGATCAATATGAACAGTTCAACGCCGGAAGCGAGGCCCGTGTTACTTCGAAGAACAAGTTGGCCGCCCAGATCACTGAAAAGTACAATCATATTGCACAGATCCATAAGAAGATTGCCCAACTAGAGGCCAGCTTTAAGACAGTTGTATCTGAATAGGAGGACTATACGGTTTAGGCTGCTATAACTGCCACAACTTCAGACCAGTTAAAAGAACAGCTGGTGAAGTTGGAGGGAGAGCACGCGAAACTGATCCCCTTCAGGGATAAAGCTGCTCGATAGGAAGAAGCGCGCCGTCGTGCTACTGCCAAGTCCCAGACTAAGATTGCGGCTCTAAGGGATAGCATCATTCGGTTGTGCATCCCTTAGATCTTCTTTTGTAATAGGCTTAATTAGCCGTAAAGACTCTTGTATTTTTTTTCCTTTTCTCTATTTCTTGAGAGACGTTTTTAATAAAGAATCTTTTGGCCTTCGAAACTTATGAATGAAGTTTGTGAAATATCAGAACTATAGGTAATGTGGACGTGGTAGGAATACTTCTGGTGGGTATTCCGCTGAGGAATTTGATGTGGACTTATTATCTGTTTTATGTCCAAGATTCTCGAACATAGATAATAAGTTGAAAGAAACTGCTAACAGAGGTAATGAAGACGTAATAGCAGAGGATGTTATATATCTGACCAGAGGTAATATGGACGTGGACGGATATATAACATTAGGTAGGAGTGGATAATTCAGAGATAATATGGACATGATTATCTTTGACAAATGTTTTGCTCAGAGGTTATATGGACATGGCAAGACATTTCTTAATTATTCTACTGGAAAATAATTATCGAAAAATAGTTCAGAGGTAATATGGACGTGACCGTTTTTATAAGACCGAGTTTGGACAGAGTCCAAAACGAAGATAATTCCACTGGAGAATCTTTTTTAGAGGACCTATTCTCTATGGCGTATCCATGACTCTTGAAATACGAATAATAGTTGGATGATTTTTTGAATCACGTAAACATTGTACTGTATATTTATATTATTAAAACAGGGTATATGTGAACGATGTACATGAAGGTTACACATAATATTTCTTCAGGAACTTATCGTTGATCGGCATCATAAGCAAGTCACCATCAGGCTTGGTTAGTCGATACGTACTGTTAGAATATACTTATTCTATAACGAAAGAACCTTCCCATTTAGGCTGGAATTTTTTTTTGTCTTGTGCGTCACGACCATTGGTCTTCTCACTGCTAAGACCAGATCACCAACTTGAAAGATTCTTTCCTTCACCTTTTTACTAAAGGCTCTAGAAAGACGTGCTTGGTATAGCTCAATACGCTGTTGAGCTAATAAGCATTTTTTGTCTAGCACTTTCAGCTCTTGTAGTTGTAGAAGGTAACTTTCTTCGACAGTCAACTCACTGGATAAGGCTACTCGAAGAGAGTAAATCTAGATTTCTAGGGGAAGAACTGCTTCACTTCCATAAACCAGAGAGAATGGCGTACTGCATGTTGGAGTCCGGACCATTATACGATAGGCCCAGAGACATTCACCGAGCTTTTCATTCCAATCGCGCTTGTTTGAAGATACGAACTTCTTGAGAAGTTTGATGATAGTCTTATTGATGGCTTCTGCTAATCCATTAGTTGCTGGATTGTAAGCAGTATAGGCTACATTCTAAATTTGATTCTTATCGCAGAACCGATAGAATACATGGATCACGAATTATGGACCATTATCATGGATGATCCTGCGAGGTAGGCCGAAGCGGTAGATGACATGATGTTTGACAAAACTGATCACATTTGACATATTTACTTCGATGAACGGTATAGCTTCTGCCCATTTGGAGAAGTAATCGGTTATAGCTAGGTTAAATCGATGTCCTCTGGAGGATGGCGGGCCGATTACGCTGATGACATCCATACCCCAGGCTTCAAAAGGCCAAGATGCTATCGTCGGTAGTAGAAACTCCGAAGGTTGATGAATGAAATTGGCATAGAACTGACAAGCCCTATACTTCTTTGCATATACAACAGCATCTGCTATCATTGTGGGCCAATAATAACCCATTCGTCTGAGACGATATTGTAATTTGGGGCCTGGTTGGTGTGTACCATAAATTCCATCGTGAGCCTCATGTAGTGCATATTTGGCTTCTGTGTCTCATAAACATCGTAGCAGTAGCCCGTCGTAAGAATATCGATACAGCATTTTGGTAGCTGTATCATGGTAAAATTTGAGGGATCGCCGTTGGATAGACACTGCTTCATTTAGGTCCTCAGGGAGGATTCCGTAGACGACGTAGTCTATGAAAGGAAATCTCTAGTCTTTGACGTCGATATTCATTTCTGTTGCGTAACTGTGATGAATATGCAAGGCATCTTTCGCACAGAATAACTCCCGATCAGACACTGTGATCGAGTGCTGAGTATTGATAGGAACGATCAAGAAAGCAGCCAGACCAGCTAAAGCATCTGCTTCTATATTCTGTAATCGAGGCACGTACTCGATGAAGAATCCAGCGAAGGTAGAAGCTAACTCGATCGTCGCTTTGTGATACGAGATAAGATCTTCGTGACGAAATTCATAATCTCCTCGAAACTGACTAACTATTAGCTTAGAATTGTCATAAGCTTCTAGATAGTCAACTCCTAGTTGTTTTGCCAATTGAAGGCCGATCAGTAGGGCATTATATTCGGCCACATTGTTGGTGCAAGGTTCCACGAGAGAATACGTACGGTGTATAACCAGATGGTCGGGTGACACAAGCACGATGTCTATTCCGGCCACAATATTTCCTTTAGGTCCTGTTCTTAACGCACCGTCAAAGAACATTTGCCAAATGGGTATTTCCTCAGTTGTGGTATTAGACTCAACCACTTTATCTGGGATTTCATCATAGAGTTTGGAAGATTCTGGCACTGGATGAGCTGCTAAGAAATCAGCTAATGCTTGGCCTTTTACTTCCTTTTGAGGGACGAACATCATATCGTATGGAGTCAACAGCATTATCCATATAGCTAAACGGGAATTAAGAGAATCCAGCTTAGTCATGAGTATTCTGAGAGGATTGACTCTAGATATGATGTGGATAGTCTGCCTAGACACATAGTGACGTATCTTCTGGATAGCAAATACCAGTGCGAGACATTCCTTTTCCATAGGTGTGTATCTGTGTTCGGCACCCACCATCGTGCGGCTGAGGTAATAGATTACATGTTCATGGCCGCCTTCATTCTTCTGGGCTAATAGGGCCCCAAGAGAATGATCCATAGCGCGAACATATAACAAGAAAGGCTTTCCAACTATCGGAGCCACGAACACTGGAGGGCTTATGAGATACTTCTTGATGTCATCAAATACGTGCTGACATTGTTCAGTCTAGATGAAAGATACTCCTTTCTTCATGAGCTGAGTAAACGGTTGACACCTTCCAGAAAGATTTGAAATGAATCGCCTGATGTAGGCTAACCTTCCTTAAAGTTCGCATAGCCTTTTGAGATTTCTTGGAGGACGTATATCGAGGATAGCTTTCACTTTCTCTGGGTCATGATGTATGTCATTTGAAGTGATAACAAAACCAAAAAACTTGTCGCTAGAGACTCCCAGAAAAGACTTGGTTGGATTCATCTTGAGTTGGTGTGCACACTTTAGTTTGAACACCGTTCTCAAATCGTGGAGGTGGTTGCCCTTGAGACGACTTTTAACTGCAATATCATCTACGTAGCATTCCACTGTTTTACGCAAATGATCGCAAAAAATTATGTTCATAGCTCGCTGGTATGTCGCACCCGCATTTTTCAATCCAAAGGGCATCATCGTAAAGCAATATACCCCCAATGGTGTTCGAAAAGATGTGTGTTTCTCATCATCGGGGAACATCTTGATCTTGTTATAGCCTGAAAACCCATCCTTGAAGGACATCCGCTCGAAGCTACAAGTATTGTCGATCATTACGTCGGTGATCGGTAGAGAGAACTCATCTTTTGGGAATGCAGAGTTCAAATTACGGTAATCGATATAGACTCGAACTTTATCGTTCTTTTTCATGACCGAAACAATGTTAGCGACCCAGACAGGGTGTTGTTCTTCGTGAATGAACCCACTTAAGATAAGCTTTTTGACTTCAGTTTCGATGGCCTCCATGATATCTGGTCTGAACCGTCGTTACTGCTGCTTCACTGGCTTAACTTTAGACGAGATATTTAGGCGGTACATAGCAACTTTCGGGTCTAAGCCTGGCATGTCTTCATAGCTCCATGCAAAGATGTCAATATATTCTCTTATAAGCTGTATAAGAGATTGTCGTTCTTCACCAGACAGGCTTTTGCTGATAAAGATTGGTTTAAGAGATGATTCATCTCCTAAATTAACTTGGATGACTTCGTCTTCAGTAGGTGGTTCACGTTGTTCGAAACGTAACTCCCACCTAGTGTCCATCTTTTGAGCCCATTGTTCGAGCCCGATTGATTGGACATCGTCTGCAATTTGGTCAACTAATACCATGTTGACGGACAAAGTTGCTTTGAATATGTCTCCAATACTGGAGTCTGAATCCCAGAGGCAGGAATCAGAAGAATGAGAACAACGATCCACTTCGACGTCTGATCCTTTAGGAGTTCTTGGAGGAGTAACATAACCCAAACCAACGTCATTTCGTTGATAATAGTTCTCGGGTTTGCCGGAAGGAGCAAAGTGACATATTAGCAATTGTCGTCCTTGACCGTAGTTTAGTCCTTGGTCATTTTTTATATCATATCCCATGTTCTAGATGATATTCTTGGCCTGCCAACTATATCGGTAAATCTACATTTTACCTGAATCATAGTCGGCTTCGGTGTTGTAATCGAGAGTAGTAAAGTCCTGAACGAACTTTCTTTCGCCAATTACTCGACCGAAGATGATCAATTCTTCACCCTTATTTCTAGCTGGAATGATGAAGTAGTGGATATCTTCTGGCCAGACTTTTTCCCGTAGACGAGGCATCGTGACCGCATACAGAGATGTGGTCCTATGCCATGCTCTAGGGCGTACAACGTATCCATGTACTGGTTTACAGATTGGTAGACATCAGAGTAATTCAAAGGTAAACCTTTACTCAGAAAATATACAAGTTCTTATTTAGGGATGACACCATCCACTGAAGGTATATTATTTTGATCATTGATATACTCATTGAGGGCATCATTGTCCAGAATAGGGGTCACACACTTGATTAAGTTCACCACATAGGGTAACTTATCAGGATTGGGAGGATGGACTTCAGCAGGTTCCACCCGAGTCATTTTACGGAGAGTGATGATCAATGGTTTGACAATATCATGACGCTTCTTTTTGACCCAGATTGTGAGAGACTTTGGTGTACTTTTTGGAGTAGTATGTCCTTTGACTCGAATGACCAAGGGACCGTCACTGGCAGATGAATTGACTTTAGCTTCATTGTCAGCTTCGTTGCCGACATCTTTGGGAGGCTTATTTTTCATAAGTAAATTCACTTTATTTATTGTGTATTTGGGAAAATTACAACTGTAGGAATCCGATCTAGAAGACGATCGCTTTTTCCCTTGGACTATGCGAAGAAGAAAAGCTCTCAAAATTTTGACAGTAAGTTAGATAACTATGTATCTGTACAATGAATGAGAAAAAAAACTCTATTTATAGAGTCAAAAATAACTGAAAGGATAACTGTCTTCACAACCTGTGCCTAGTTGAAAATCACGCAGGATCTAACATACGCAAGGTTGTGAGCAGTTACTGGACGTGGCCTGTAACTGTTGGACACATGGAAATCATGCATGAGTCGTGTGCAAGTTACAGGACACGCAGGCGAGAGATCAGTGGCATGGCTGCCACGTACTCCAATTTGATAAAATCCACGCAGACTTGGGTCAGAAAGCTTTAAAATCCATGCAAACTTGGGGCAAGAAGCTTCGGAATCCACACAGACTTGGGGCAAAAAGCTTCACAATCCACGCAAACTTGGGGCAGAAAGCTTCAAAATTCACTCAGATGTGGGGCATGAAACTTCAGAATCCATGCAAATTTGAGGTAAAAAGCTCAAAATACACGCAGACATGGGGCAGAAAGCTTCAAAATCTACTCAGATGTGGGGCATGAAACTTCAGAATCCACGCAAACTTGAGGTAAAAAGCTCAAAATACACGCAGACTTGAGGAAGGAACATATAAGTTCAAAATACACGCAGACTTGAGCCAGAAGGCTCAAAATATACGCAAGATTGAGGCAGAACTGCCAGCTGTCTTGATTCGACGTGCCTCGACTGACACAAAATCTCTGACAGTGATTGCTTTGTCAGTCGCATTAAATGACAAGAAGCTCTTTTGGTACGCCAACTTGGTGAAGGCTGAGTCTTGCTGAGGAAGATTTCAAAAGTCACGCAATAGTCGGCTGTGATCTCTCGAGTTCCATGAATACGTGGCATACGAGGAGACATTCTTTGACTGTCATGCTGTCAGTCATAATGACACTCTGAAAAATGATGAGCTGTCTTCCAGCGTGATTTTTTTAATATTGTCCTGATCAACTCAGCGTGACTTTT
The DNA here is from genome assembly GCA_029216955.1 of Iris pallida. NCBI lineage: Eukaryota > Viridiplantae > Streptophyta > Magnoliopsida > Asparagales > Iridaceae > Iris > Iris pallida. The sequence goes on from JANAVB010000884.1 coordinate 193,620, forward strand.
GGACCCAGTTCCGATCAACTCAGCGTGACTTTCATTTTTAAGTCCTACAAAACCCCCTTCAAAGTTTTCGATAAATGATAAATTATTTCGAAATACTTTGAAATTTAAGATGATAAAAATGAATTTAGTCACGCTGAGATGACTTTAAAGAGATATTTACTCCTAAATGATTGGACTGTTTGGGATTCTGTGCAGTTAGGATCCCGTATCAAGCGCCTAAATCGAAGCAAATAATGATATGCCGTTTGGAATTCTTTATGAGCCTATAAATAAGCTATAGATTACTTCTTTCTTTCTTTACTTGCATTTGAAAGAGAGAGTCCATAGAAGAGAACTTCATCTTCCCCGACGAACTCCTTTTTCTCCGACTTCTTCTTCTCTTTTTCAACAACAATGGCTCCCAAGAAGGCTGATGCTCAGGCCAAGGGGAAAGTCCCTGCGACTTCTTCGCGTGCCACTACTGACAGGCTTCCTCGACAAGAAATCCCACAAGCTCCTATGCATCGTAAGTGATGGGGGGCATGAACTGTTTGAAGACGACTTTGATGAAGATGAACTCCACATAGAATTTTTAGGATCTTAAAACAAATAACGAACTTCAGAAATATATCCCCCTTTTTAGGGCAAAGGATATTACCAAAGTATGCCCCCTCTTTAGGGTCGGCCATACTTCACATCTTCGTGTTTACGAAGCTCTGTGTTTCACGTAAAGGAGCATGACTCTCATGACTCTGCGTGACTTTTCATGCTGGCAGAAATGTCAATGTTTGAACTAGTCACGCAGCTTTCATGATGATTCTGCGTGATTTTCACATGTTGACAAAGATGTCAATGTTGAATTATTCACGCAGACTTCTGAGAGTCATCCTCTGGATAGATTAATCTTGATCTGTCAGCATGTTTTTGTCATTTTCACTTAAATGTGATTTTGGCAATGATGCGTGACTTTCATCCTATTCTGTCTGGACTTTGCGTGAATTAATCATCTGCGTGAATAAATCACTCAGCATGTTATAGTAGTATATCCATATGAAGTCTGCGTGACTTTTGAAATTTCCTTCAAATACTGTAATACACGCATAGACATAAATATGTCTGACTTTGTCTTCTTTCTTTTTCTGTAGTGAACATTCGAAGTGAAGAAGAAGATTATGAAGGGCATTGGAGTTTCTTATTTAAGCATGATCTATCCCATGTACAATTCCCTCAATTTGATCTTCCTGAAGCAAGACTATCATTGTTGGCCAATCAAGACCATACAACTTTACTCTGCTTAATGAATGGACAACCCTTTCAAAGTCTGGATCTGGTGTCCCACAAGAAACCAGCATTTCTGTTTGGAGATGCTATAGCACAGAAATCTCAACCGAAGGGCATCAGAGAGAAGGTGTGCTTCTACTTCGAAGGTGATATAAACCAACCCATGTACTGGCCAAAGGTTTCCAGGGGTTTATCAATCATGAGACTCATGCATGCCAGCTATCCAAAAAAGATGTCCTGGCATTTGACAGAATATCAGCAGGCGAAAGCGAGCCATATTATTTACAGGAAAGAGGGATTTTTCAGTGCCCCGGAGAATCATGTATCAGTATTTCGGGGTTTGAAGCCTGGATGCATACCACCTGAGGACTCATCCATATTGATGCCGTTCAGGATGCCCATTTTCATAAACGAATTCATGTCAAACAAGAATGCCTTCTACCCCACCGATTCAACGCCGAGGATGAACGGCCTAATGAATCAGGAGAATGTGAGATGGAAGACTTTGGTCCACTGGGCTTTGGAAAATTTTGAGACTGAGCTGAAGAAGATTAATCTTTATGATGCTGTCGTCAATTCATCCTACGGCTTCAAGCCTAACCCCTTCCTGTTCCTGGCTTTGGTTGAGAGATACAACCACAGGACGGGGACCTTTATGACTCCCAAGGGGGAGATGGGCTTCGCCCTTCATGAGATGGAATACATCTCACATCTACCTTCAGGCTCGCTGCCGTATGAGGAATATGTTCCTACGACAAAAGAGCTGAACTTTCTGTCAGAGAAGAACCCAGAGATGGTACATCTATTTGAAGAGATAATGTGCCATTTTGGCACATGTACTCTATATTACAAGGGTTCCAAGGATGAAGCTGGCAACCACATTCAGAAGTGGATGTCCTACCTTTTCATGAACCATGAAAAGGATGATAAGAAAATAAACGAGTAAAGATGGTATCAAATCAGCAACTTCAAGCCTCTCTCTGCGGGTGAAATCATTTATTTGCTGGAGAAATATGATTGCAAAGATTTTACTATCACTGACTACTGGTACGAGTTCAAAGCTGGAACCACTTTCAGCTCTTATGTAAGACAGAGTGGCAAGAGTCTGTCAAGAAACGGCCATTTGGCCGAATTCTTATCTCTGTGGTTAAGGAGATTCATCGTTCCTGGCTCCAGTTCCTTGGACAGGATATACAGAGGCGTTATCTTTGCAGCGGTGCGCCTTGTGTATGGTTACAAGCTAGACTTATTATCGGCAATGACCTGTAGGCTGAATGCAGGTCTCCGGAATTTTGTAACCAACATGCTGTCTGATCAGAGGATGATGACTGAAAAATTCCCAAGGATAGAGATGCCATTCACATATTTATATGGTTGGCTTCTCCTTCATCATGATGGTCTGATACCTCCAGGGGCAGGAGGGAGTAGCAGTCTTTTTCTGGAGAGGTACTCTGGAGAGACGTTCTGGAAGGTTCACACCCTTCCAGAATGCAGAAATGTCTTGAATCGGGCGTTACATTGGTCTATCCAATGTGTCCCTCCACCATTGGGCTATGAGAGCATGCCCTTAAATATGATGGACGGAGATATGGAAAACAGGCTAGATGACGTAGCCTTCCAATGGTTGCAGAGAATCAGGCCGTCTCATCTAGTATACCGTCACGAAGAGATGACATATCTGGAGCCATATTTACCAAGCCGATTTGCTAGACAATTCAGATATGACCAGCTCCACGTTGGGAACGCCACCACTTGCTTATCTGCTCGTGGAGGGCTTATCGACGGAGCTCGAGCTTGGAGATATTTTGCGGCTAGGGATACAAAAGTTGTATTCTCTATGCCTAATCCTTTATCTAGCTCGGGGCCAAAGATGCTTTATACATATGCTCGCTTTTATGTGTCGTCGAGCACTTTTAGGCCGAGTTTCAATCTGAAGACCTTTGTTGCAGAGGATGAGCTAGCTCCGTCGAAGAGATCAAAAAAGAAGACTATTATTCGATAATCTTCTCCAGAACCCGTAGATGAGACAGCGGAGGTTGAGCCCCGATATGAATTATTCCAGGAGGGAAATTTTCCTGATGAAGTTCTTCCGCCCATTTTTGTATCTCTTTATAAGAGGAAGAGAAGCGATGAATCTGAGACCGTCTCCAAGAGGAGTACTAAGTCTCAAACACCTAGGAAGAAAAAGAAAGGAGTCTCAGTGACTGCTACGTCATCTTTAGGCGGTATCTCAGTTGATGAAGACGATGCCGCTGATAAAGGCGAAGAGACTGATGAAGATGACGCTCCTTTGATAAGGAGGTCGAGAGGCAAATATGTCAAGAAGTCTGTCAGCAAAATGAAGGGCAATAAACTCCTAGAAACGATCATGAGTGGAGGAGTTTTGCCAGAAATCAACGAAGCAGCTTCTACTGAGAAGACCGAGTCTGATGATATTCACCTTCCGACAGCTTCAACTGAACAGACTGAAGTAGAGTCTGTTCAAGCTCAGGAAATAACTGCTCCGACCACAAGTGGAGTAGTTACTGAACCCTCGGAGACGAGGATGATCCTATTTGAGCATGGGACTGAAGGCGTCATTCAGGCACTGGATGACCAGATCAATTACTCTGAAGAGGAACCAGCTCTAGAAGAAGTGACAAAACAGTCAGAAGTTCCTGAAACTCAAGCTAAAGAAAATATTTCTTCGGCCAGAGGCGATGAAGACGTGCCAGCGTCTGAGCTATTAGCTGCTGATGATTTGTTGAAGAATGTTTGTCAAGACATCATTCTTCGAACTGACATTCCAGAGAGGACTGAACCGGCGGCAATCAACACTGAGTTTGCTATCGTCATTGTCCCTGAGACTCATGAAAATGTGAATATCATTGACTCCAAATCAGAAGCTCATCCTGAAGATGAAGAAGAAGAAGAAGCTGAAGGAGGAGAAGACTGGCATGCTGGCACTTCTGCTCCTTATGATGAGGATAAAGTAAAGGGGAACAGAATGGAACTTAGCCCCGAACCTGCTCAATCTCCAAATAATGCTCCAGCTTCCAGTAATTCTGGAGCTGGAAGCAGCCATATGAAGCAGGTGTCGGATACAATCATGGACCGGCTACGAGAAGATGCCAGACTCCCTTCACATATCGAATATGAACCTCAATCTGGTAGAACTTTTATTTCAAATTCTATTTCTACTATTTATTTTTCTTTATATGCTGATATACTTTTCTTTAACTGTAGGAACTGCTGCAGCAATGAGTTCGACTCATGCTCCGCTTATCCAGGCTGATGCTGATGAAGGGAGTTCACACTTGCCAACTTCTCCAGTCGCACACACTTCCATTCCCAGGATGGAGAACATTCAAGCTTCTTCTTCCATGATGACAGCGACTCCTGGATTCGAGACTGGTCTAGCAAGAACTCTGGGAATGTATTCAGAAATCATTTACTCATATCTAGATACATATTCCAGACGTTTCTTGAAGGATGAAGCCATGCCTTTTTCTGATCTTCGAACTATGGTCAAGTTCCCGCTCATGGCGCTGCGACATGCTGGTTGCGAATCTCAGTGCATCTTCTTTGAACATCTCCTGGATGAATTAGAAGCAATTATCCGAAAATACTGGGAGACTAAGAAGGAAGACCTTCAATCTTTAACTGCAACTGAGATTAGTCAACTAGAGCATGAAGCACAGTCCCAACAAGCAGCTCTTGAAGCATTTCTTGCCTCTTCTACTGAGAAATTAGTAGAAAAGGGCGAAGAAATATTAGCTACTCGTCAAAGAGTAGAGCTTCTGGAGAAGGACAAAGCGTCCAAGACTGAAGAGCTGAAGAAATTGAAAGAGAAATTGGCTCGACTTCAAGAACGAATTACTGCCATGGAAACAGAGCAAGCTGAGGTGGCTGTTGCTTATATCTCTGAAGCCGAACGCTGTGAAATTCTTCAGAAGGAACGAGAACAGATACAGGCGGAATAGATTGAAGAAGTCAACCGTCGCCAGTCTGCTATTATTATTTTTGATGAACAGAATGTTACAGTGGAAGCAGCGGAACGAGTTCGTAAGACTCATGAAGAGAAATTGAATGCTGCTCTTGAACGTATCAGGGAGCTAATAACTCCCAATAAGTGAATCTTTTTCATTCTCACTTGTATCCAATGTTTTGATTATGAATGAAAATAAGAATTTTTTGATCTGATTTATGGTTTTGCTGTTTTGATAATGATATAGAAAATATGTTCAGAGGTAAATAATACATGACACATTTCAATAGAATAGAATATACAAACAAGCTTTGTAATTCTATCAGATGATATTAAACCAGAAATGATCTTAGTTTAATACTGATTAGAAAAAATAGAATTCAGACATAAAAATATCTTTGAACTCAATTTTTCATGAACGGATAAACCGTCAGGTATTAATGAACGGGTGAACCGTCGGATGAATATGATAAATGAACGGATAAACCGTCAAGTATTAATGAACGGGCGAACCGTCAGATGAATGTAATAAACGGATGAACCGTCAGGCATTAATGAACGGATGAACCGTCGGATGAATATGATAAATGAACGGATAAACCGTCAAGTATTAATGAACGGGCGAACCATCAGATGAATGTAATGAACGGATGAACCGTCAGGCATTAATGAACGGACGAACCGTCGGATGAATGTAATAAATGAACGGATGAACCGTCAAGTATTAATGAACGGACGAAATGAGTCGTTTCATTATTCTAGGAACTTCTGTCTATAAATATAGCAGAAATCTAACAAGAATGAACACTTCTACTCTTCAACATAAAAATGTCGTCTGAAGAAGCATCCAAGAAAGCTGAAATTGTCTCGAAGATTCAGAAGGATTTTGGGATCCTTTGTAAAAGAATATTGGAATGTCTCCTGGCTTTCTGCTGGGAACTAGAAAGTATGAAGATTGTTCTGATTCTAGGGATACATCTGTATGAACAGTCTGTACAACTCCTATGGTTATTGTGCTCAAGTCATCTAACAAATGTAAATAACTATGAACATAATTACACATATCAACATACTGTAAAGATGGAGACTTTTCATTAAATTCAAAAGCAGCAATATTTATATCGGGAGAAGGCTGAGCCTTAGAGATCTTAGCCAAATCAATGACTAAAGGGGGAGAAGAAGAACGAGAAGGAATTTTGTTTCGATTAAGATCGATAACAAATGGCTCAGAAGAGGTGAGCTCCCTTAAAGCTTGAGATGGAAGAGTAATCCGCCCTCCAACTGGAATTAGCAGAGTATCCTGTTTCATATGTGTAGATACAGGAACTGTAGTACGCCCACTGACAGGAATGATCAGTGTATCTTGAGTAGATGACTGAGGCAATGGAGAAATTCGTCCACTCACTGGAATGATGAAAGGACCTTCTCCAGAGGGTTTGGGAGATTGTTGTTGAGTAGTTCGACCTTTAACAGGGATTATTAAATTCTCACTTTGTGAATCCTCTTTCTCCATAGCTTGTATCACCCTTGTATACTCTTCTTTATACATCCGGGAATCATTGAAATAGGCTTCAACCCCATGGAAAGGGTTTATATCAGCAACTTCTTTTTGGACTCTTCTATTGCTGTCAATGTATTTAAAACACTGATGAAGAGTAGAAGGCACCACATTATTTTCATGAAGAAAGGGCCTTCCCAGAAGAAGATTGTAAGATCCCACGATCTCGATCACATAGAAAGTGACTTTGGATCTGAAATCGCCTATCTGAAGTTTCAGATGAATCTTTTCCAAAGGCTCGCTTCTGCTTTGATTGAATCCCAGGATAGTAGTAACTGTCTTGGAAAGCTTGTGAAGAGGGATTTTTAGTTCATCCAACAAACTCTTTGGCATTATGCTCATGGCAGACCCTGGGTCAATGAGGATACGATCTATCTTCATCGTATCGATATAACCGGTATAGTAGAGAGGCCGATCATGTCGATTATCCTCCATTAGCATGTCATCTTTTGTAAAAGTGATATTTGGGATAATCTCCAGTACACTGTTGCAATGTAAGCAAGTGGCAGGTTCTGCATCTGGCTTCTTTAACTGTGCAAGACAAGAGTCAGCTTGAAGAAGTGCTTCACTTAATGTCTCCCGAGTCTCTTTAGAAAGACGTAGAAGTTCAAAGAGGGACATTCTAGCTAGAGTATTAGCAAGTTGAGCTAAAATGTCAAAGTTATAAGGCTTCTGAAGCCCAAGAGGAGAGGACTTCTTGATTGGATTATCAAACCGAGCCTGTTGTTTGCCTTTCTCAAGAGCTGTGGGCTTGGAAGGAGCAGGTTCAACCAGTGTAGTGGAAGGAACAGGTGCAATGGATGATTCTTCTTCAAGAGGAACATTAGGAGCAACTTTGTCAGCAGGAGGGATATCAGGAGTATCCTCAGGATTCTTGGAATAATCCTTTAAATAAGATTTCCCTGTTCGAGTAGAACCAGCAAGTGCTTCTTCTTTGTCTTTTGGCTCTGTGTCAGGATTAGATCCGAGAGAAGTCATATGACATGACTTAATTTTTCCAGTCTTCTTGGACTTTCGAGAAGTAGTCTTTTGATGAGGAGGAGATTCAAAATCTGCCACTAGATCAGGATGAATCCACATGATTTCTCCTGTTTCCATAGTAATTGGCACCAATCCTTCAGATTGTGGAGGAGGAATATTCACTATATCAAGAGTCACCTTGGGAATAGGAACGATCCCACTTTCAAGAAGTTGAGGAGGGAAGTCTCCAAATTGCATAGAGACGACATTGGAGGTGACGGTCTTCTCTTTTGGAGTAAGGGAGATAGCTCCAGATTTAATCATTTCTTGGATCTTTCCTTTCAGTACATAACATGTACGAATTGTATGACCCAACATTATGTGGTATGGACAGTATTTAGGATGATCCGTCTTCCCAGCTTCAACAGATTTCTTGATTTTAGGTAATTGTATTTTATTACCTTTCAGCAGACATTCAAAGATACCAAGGACATCGTCGTCATCAAAAGAGTATTCTTCTTTAGGGCGAGGTGCTCTTGGTTGTTGAGTTGTAGAGGTAGAATAAGTTTGAACATTTGATGCATCTTTGCTCTGAAGATTAACTTCAAGGGTTTCTTTTCCCTTGCGAGTATTGTTTTTAACATTATTGTTAGTACCTTGACCTGTTTCTTTGGGAGTCATCTGCACTCCTAAACCTTTAAAGGTTTCAGCACTAATTTCTGCGGCCTTGGCACTAACTATGAAGGAAGGCCAGTCTCGAAATTGAGTAGATCCTGTCCATATGCTGATGATTGGTAACAAGTTTGATTTGCATGTGTCGATGGTGACAGCATCAGGAGTTCCAAGAGACATCTTCAGAGCTACTCTTCGAAACCGTTCAATGAAATCCTCTGTAGTTTCATTATTTTTCTGCTTAATTCTAATAAGAGCAGACATAGTCATGTCATTGAGCCCTTCATAGAACCGTTCAAGAAACATCTGTTTGAAATCGGCAAATGAGGTAATACACCCATCTGAGAGACTTCTATACCATTCATAAGCCGTTCCCTTGAGACATCCAACAAACACCCGAGTAAGGAGGGCATCACTTGGTTGCAGTTGGTTAGTCATCACTTCAAAGTGATTAATAAACTGACTCGGAGAGGTGGTTCCATCATAGAATGAGATAGTAGGAGGCTTGTATTTAGGAGGATACGATACTTGCTTCCATTCTATCGGATAAGGTTGCTTGATGCCTAACCTTTGTAAACCATCTTTCTGTTTGAATGCCTCGAATTGAGTTTTGAGGTTCTTTAATTCTTCAGAGACAACTCCGGAAGATTGTGGAGTTGTAGCTTGTAGAGAATAGTTGGGAGGAAGAACAGCATTGTAAGCACTACCCCCAGCTCCGGAGAAACCAGGAGTATTGGATTGTACTGCTGGAGGAACTTGTACTGGACTTACACCAGTGTCAATTGGTATGGCATCTGGTACAGTATGTCGATTTTGTATCTGTGTTGCCATGAGTTCATACATCGACTTCATAGTATCAGCCATAGACTTCATTTGCTGTTCCAAAGAAGCAATCCTTTGTTCTTGAGGAGTCAAGGAAGAAGAAGGTTCATCAGTATTCCCATCAACCATATAAGTCGTGACTGTACGAGGGATTATTGATGAACTGGTGGATGTTGTTTGTTCTGAATCATTGCTTTGTGCATCAAAGTCAATTATAGGAGAACTACCCCCAGTAGGAAGAGGTAGGAAATTGGACTCTCCCAGAAATTCAGAATCATCTTCAGAGATCAAAGTTCTTTGACTAGAGGCCAGGACTCTTGCTCTTGTGCCTCTATATACTCCATCTAGACTATCAGCTCTACCCCCAGTATCCCGAGAGGTCATGTTAACAGAAGCAAACAAAGGCTCATCTTCTTCAGGTATAGGTTCACACTGAATCCGATTGAAGACAGATTATCGTTTTGTTTGACATCTGTATTGCATTGTGACTCTCGGCTGGAAATCACATTCATGATCAACATAGTCCTGAACCATTAATTGACATCTGCATTGAATTATGACTCTTGGCTGGAAGTCACATTCAGCATGGTCCATTGTCATAGAATTATTCCTTCTCTTCTGTTGAAGATGTTCTTGTAAATCTGTCTGTGATGACTGAGGTACATCAGAGAACACTCTTTGTGTATTTTTAGGAATATATTTCTGGTTCTTGGGTCTTGATGGCTCTTGATTATATAGGGAGTGATTAATATGAGCTACATAATTTTTAGCATACTCTGTATCCGGATCTTTTATTTTTATTTCCGATTGGTGTGGTTTCTTAATACCAGAAGTGTTTCCCAAACGGATTTGATGGAGTTTTGTTCTTAGATCAGTTGGAGGTAATACATTAGTTTTTGAAACTTGGAGTTTTCCTTCCATTGATCTGGATATTTGCAGAGAAGGAAGAGTTGAACCACCCCCTTGATTAGGAGTTGGTAACAGACCTTCTTTTCTAGACAGATTCTGTGCCCAATTCGAAGAAGTCGTAGAAGAAGACATTAAAGAATGTTTCTTCTTAGACTTATTCAAGTTTTGAGACAGAATATCCAGAAGGAAGAGTAGTCAAAAGACCATCTCCTTTTCTTTGACTAACAAAATTGTCAGTCAAAGTTGTTCCTGAAGTAAAAACTACAGGAGCAGAAGAAACAACTAAAGAGTTATTTTTTTTTCGAAGGGACTTTGTGTGGAAGATCACCCCCAGTTCTAGTAGAACTTGGCACAGAAGAAGAGATAGCTAAAGAGCTATTCTTCTTAGATAAAATACACGCTGAAACAGACTTGGTTAAAGAACCAGTACTGTTAGCGTGACTTTTAAATTTAGAATTACACACTGGAACAGATTTGGTTAAAGAGCCAGTACTGTCAGCGTGTTTGTTAACTTTGGAAATACACGCTGGAACAGATTTGGCTAAGGAGCCAGTACTGTCAGCGTGACTTTTGAATGTAAGATTGCACGCTAGAACAGATTTGGCTAAGGAGCCGGTACTGTCAGCGTGACTTTTGGGATTGAATTTGCACGCTGGAACAGATTTGGCTAAGGAGCCAATACTGTCAGCATGACTTCTGATTGCTGTTATTGTCGAGCGCACAAGAGTGTGCGTGCTTGCAGTAGAGTCCTTGCCAGTGTTAGGAGTAGACGCTGTGGCAGAGACTTCACCATTGGTTGCCAACCGATTCTTAGGGACATAGACAGAGTGTCCCTTCGACTTGGCAGTGGTGATGGAGGCTGAAGTGGGCTTGCCACCCTTAGCCCGCTGCATTTCTTCGTAGGCGAGTTGATCAAATTGGATCGATATCACCTTCTTCGTCGAGCCGACTGACGAAGTGTCGCATTGAGTTGTTGCCATCTCAGAAGAGGAGATGGTTTTTCCCAGCAGAGTCGCCAATTTGTTTTCCATAAATAAATTTACTTTATTTATTGTGTATCTGGGAAAATTACAACTGTAGGAATTCCATCTAGAAGACGATCGCTTTATCCCTTGGACTATGCGAAGAAGAAAAGCTCTCAAAATTTTGACAGTAAGTTAGATAACTATGTATCTGTACAATGAATGAGAAAAAGAACTCTATTTATAGAGTCAAAAATAACTGAAAGGATAACTGTCTTCACAACCTGTGCCTAGTTGAAAATCACGCAGGATCTAACATACGCAAGGTTGTGAGCAGTTACTGGACGTGGCCTGTAACTGTTGGACACATGGCAATCATGCATGAGTTGTGTGCAAGTTACAGGATACGCAGGCGAGAGATCAGTGGCATGGCTGCCACGTACTCCAATTTGATGAAATCCACGCAGACTTGTTGAAGACGAAATCCACGCAGACTTGGGTCAGAAAGCTTCAAAATCCACGCAAACTTGGGGCAAGAAGCTTCGGAATCCACGCAGACTTGGGGCAAAAAGCTTCACAATCCACGCAGACTTGGGGCAGAAAGCTTCAAAATCCACTCAGATGTGGGGCATAAAACTTCAGAATCCACGCAAACTTGAGGTAAAAAGCTCAAAATACACGCAGACTTGGGGCAGAAAGCTTCAAAATCCACTCAGATGTGGGGCATGAAACTTCAGAATCCACGCAAACTTGAGGTAAAAAGCTTAAAATACACGCAGACTTGAGGAAGGAACATATAAGTTCAAAATACACGCAGACTTGAGCCAGAAGGCTCAAAATATACGCAAGATTGAGGCAGAACTGCCAGCTGTCTTGATTCGACGTGCCTCGACTGACACAAAATCTCTGACAGTGATTGCTTTGTCAGTCGCATTAAATGATAAGAAGCTCTTTTGGTACGCCAACTTGGTGAAGGCTGAGTCTTGCTGAGGAAGATTTCAAAAGTCACGCAATAGTCGGCTGTGATCTCTCGAGTTTCGTGCATACGTGGCATACGAGGAGACATTCTTCGACTATCATGTTGTCAGTCATAATGACACTCTGAAAAATGATGAGTTGTCTTCCAGCGTGATTTTTTTAATATTGTCCTGATCAACTCAGCGTGACTTTTGGACCCAGTTCCGATCAACTCAGCGTGACTTTCATTTTTAAGGCCTACAAGGCTGAGATTGATAAAGTACCGAATCTCCATAGTAGGCTTCAATACCCTTGAAAGGGTCAACATCGACAAACTCCGTCTTCACGATGCCATCACTGTTGACATACTTAAAGCACTGGTTAAGGATAGAAGGAATAATCATGTTCTTGTGTATCCACGGACGTCCCAACAAGATGTTGTAGGATACATTGGCATCAATGACATAGCAAGCAACTTCTATTCGAATATCACCAATCTAGCACTTGAGACGGATATTGTCCAGAGGATGACTTCTTCCAGCATTGAAAGCAAAGATAGTTGTATTGGTTGCAGACATCTTGTGCAGAGGGATCCCTAGAATTTGGAGTAAACTTCTAGGGATGATGCTGAGGGAGGAACCTGGATCGATATGCATCTGATCCACCTTAATCGCCCCGATATATCCTGTATAGTACAGAGGTCTATCATGAGGATTATTTTTGAGTAGCATGTCCTCTTGTGAAAAGGTGATGTTGGGCACCACTTCCATAGTGTTATGGCAGTGAGGACAGGAGACTGGATCTTCAGCGGGGGCTTTGACTTCAGCGAGATAAGAGTCGGCATGTAGTAATACCTCACTTAAAGCTTTACGCGTTTCTTTGGAAAGTCGCGGTAGATCGAACAAAGACAACTTGGAAGGTGTATTGGCCAGTTGTGCCAGTATGTCAAAGTTGTAAGGCCGATCCATACCTTCGGGAGAAGACACCATATGGCATGACTTGTATTTCTTGCCCCTCTTTGCTTTGGAAGGCACCGCCCCCTGCGTCATTTCTTGCACTAGGTCTGGATGGACCCACATGATCTTACCACGTTCTGTTATGAGCGGCTCCAACGTTGATGTTGATTCGCGAGCTGGGGGCAGGTTGATGACTTCCATTACTGGCTTGGGGATCGGGACTACACCGTCTGGAACTTCTGTGGGAGAAAAGTCACCAAATTGAAGAGAGATCATGTTAGAAGATACGACCTTGTCTTCAGCTTTGAGGTTGATAACTTGGCTGTTAATAAGCTGTTGTGTCTTCTTTTTTAGGATGATGCAATCCTTGGTAGAATGGTGCACGTACCGGTGATAAAGACAGTACTTGGGGTCATTGAGTTGGTTTGCCTCTGTAGGACGTCGTGGTGGAGGCAATGTCAGTTTATTACCCTTCATTAATGTATGGAAAATGGTAATAACATCATCTTTGTCAAAGGAAGTCTCCTTGGATTTGTCAGGAGCACCCTGAGAATTGGAAGCTCCCTTGGAAGTGTCGACCTTCAAGACTTCTTTTCCTTTACCTCCACTAATAGGGATAGTTTGGGGTGCTTACTTTTGTCTTCAGATTTGGGTGTTTTCAACCCCAGTAATTCTAAATTAGGAACATCATTCTCAGTAGCATCAGCAGCCCCGATGAAAGCGGGCCATGTATCATACTTATGTATACCTAGACAGAACTTCACTGTAGGAAGAAAGTTATGCCGACGGGTATCTATAACCTCTGAGTCTGGCATACCGAAGGGCATCTTCAATGCTAGTCGCCTAAAGCATTCGATGAAAGCAATAACAGACTCACTCCTTCTCTGCTTGGTCTCGATAAGGGTGGACATACTAACATGCATGTCGCTCTCATAAAACCTGTTGAAGAATAACCTCTCCAAGTCTTTAAAGGAGTTAATGCAACCGTCAGGCAGGCTGCAGAACCATTCAAAAGCTACCCCCTGTAAGGTGATGATAAATAGCTTTGACAAGAACGCATCGTCTCTTGGTAAGTGCAGAGTCTGCATGTTGAAGTATGTCATATGTTGTCGAGAAGAAGTCATCCTATCAAACGAATTTAGCGTCAATGGCTTGTAGTTAGGAGGGCAAATACATTCTCCCATTCAGGAGGATAAGGTTGAGATATCCCCATCTTCTGAAGCTCATCTTTGTGTGAGATGGTATCGAGATGGGCAACAAGAGAATCAATTGCATCCTGCTGATTGTGTCACGACCCGCACCCACTGTGAGGGTACAAGAACGTAACAACGCCCAGCCTACGCCGCAGTGTCGGCAGTAGAATGCTGTTCTAGGTCATGAACTATAACTACATAACATGAATATACTCTCCAAAAGGAGGCCAACACACAGGTACAACTCAATCACAATATAAGGTAGAATGTAGCACGATAGAAATAGACAAGAAATCCTCAACTGAGGTACAGCAGAAATAAATAACAAAGTCTCAACATCTCTAAAATATACAACCCTGAAAATAAGACAACAGCTAAACATGAAAAGAAAGGACAGTCTAAGCTATCTACACTATACAAGGTATCATCCTGAGCAGCTGTCTGAACCTCCCCAGGGGTCCAGGTCGCGAGTGTCAACTAGGCAAACTCCAAGTAAGGGTGTAGGGTTCCTCATCATCCTCTGTAAAATTTTCAACAGGTCCAGTCAGGACGGGAGCGAGCATAAAACATATCACGCAGCTCATATCATGTTAGGAAATATAAAGCATGCAATAGAGTAAGGTACATAAAACGCTGAAAGAAGAATGTATATAAAAAACAGTAGAGATTTGATAACAGGAAATATCTAAATATGATAAATAAGAACTGTAAGCCTACTGTGATTTAGAGTACAATATGGTTATGTAAACGGTCTAGGAAAATGCAATGGTAACTCCATTGTACGTGGGTGTACAATAGACATATACAATAGTTATACAATGTTGTACAATAGGATTTGATTACATAACCAATTCTACTCCCCCTCCCCAAATCAATACACAAGGATCTACTCCGGTTACGTTATCTTGCACAATAGTGTACAATATTATACAATAGATGTACAATATTATACAATAGATGTACAATGTTATACAATGGATGTACAATATTATACAATGGATGTACAATATTATACAATAGATGTACAATGTTATACAATAGTTGTACAATGGTCTATCCCTGGGACTCATGTGATACTGAGAGTACAATATGCACAAGGAGTATACAAGGATATGGGTATTCAATAAATACAATATGTAAGTGAAACGCACATCACAATATGTATTTAGTGAATACAAGAAGATAACATCTCAGAAGAAGATCCGTATAGTACCAATTCATGATAATGATCGTGTCAGCATCAAGTACAGTAATCTAAAGCAAGAATATAAATCCAGACAAGTATGAAACGGTCAGAGAATGTAATCGTCTCGTATCTGAATGTCTGAAGTAAATGTACTGTCCGAGATGAGGTACCTGACTCCTAGTTAGAGCAACACAAGTCAAGATGTACACAGGGAATGATAAATATAATCTACAATGCATCTGCATGCTGTCTAGGTCAAACTAGACTAAAGTTAACACTTGGTCAACTCTAGTCAACTAGACTAGTCAAACTAGGTCAACTATGTCAAATCCTAGCCCAACAAGTCTAATAAGTCTCACTTGGCCTAACCAAGCCTAGTCTAGCAATCATACACCAATCACAAGGCTATACAAGCCAAACACAAGCCATCACATTCAATATTATACATAAGAGAAAGGAAGCTAACATGTAAAGCTATGTGTGTGTGTGAACATGGAGGTGTACATGAAAAGAGAATTCAACACTAGGCCCTATATCACATATATGTATATATAACTATAGGAAAACTCTATTTACCACATTAACACATTTAGCCATGTATAGTATATATATATATATAGAGAGAGAGAGAGAGAGAGAGAAGAGCATGTGTATGTGTTCATGGGTGTGTGTGTGTCATGAAAGTGCACAAGAATATGTGTGTGTTATCATGGAATGAGTGTTAGGCAATGTGTGAGTGAGAGTGTCAATGAGTGAGGGTGTGAGGGTTATATAGTGTAGTGTGCATTGTGTGTGGAGTGATAGTGAGGCATGACAGTTGCGTAGCAAAGTGTCAATAGGAAGTTAACACTTACATATATGAGTTCTCATGTATCTCTTATTTAGTGAAACAAAAACTAAATTCCAGTTTTATTCCTAACAATGCTACATATATTACATCTATTATTACATTACATTCATGCTTGCATTCATTCATCATTCATTTATTCTCTTGCACCACTATATGCACCATACATTACATACTATGGAACCTACATATTCATTACAAGCCATACTTATACATGCTTACATTAGATAGGATACTTACACCTCATACATCATTTATTTAAATATTTACTCATGCTTGCATTCTCTATTTAATTACATAATGTATATACATTAACATGGGTTAAAATCAAATAGAACATTATATTACACACAAGGGTGCACAAAATGCATATACCGAATAGTAACTCCTACTAATAATCAATACTGTACCATCTCAGTATGAATTAAAATCTAGAATTAAAGTATGTTATAGATCTATGTGTTAGCTTTCCAAAACTTCAAACGGATCGCGTTTTCGTTTCCGGAAACTCCCGGAATCGCGAAAACACCGAGAACGCGTTTGTCTTTCGTACAACTGACACTCAAATAATTTTCCAGAAAGTTACAGAAAGAATTAGGCCTATTAATATATGTTTTCGAAATCTAACTTCAATACGCTTCTTTTAAAAAAACATGGGAGATTAAACCGAGCTTTGAGCTAGAAGTTATGACATTTCTAAGTTAGGGCTGAAATTAAAAACGTGGATAAAATCATGACGGATTTGGGTAGTTTGAGACAAAAGAACACAAGTATATAACATAATATATCAAGAACTCCTCTCTACACTATATATATATA
The DNA here is from genome assembly GCA_029216955.1 of Iris pallida. Lineage (NCBI taxonomy): Eukaryota > Viridiplantae > Streptophyta > Magnoliopsida > Asparagales > Iridaceae > Iris > Iris pallida. Next base: position 210,688 of record JANAVB010000884.1, read on the forward strand.
TGAGACACTATAGAACACATCTCTAATACAAAATTATGAGATTAAACATGT
>JANAVB010000885.1:0-39901 GCA_029216955.1 Iris pallida
ATATATATATATATATATATATATATATAGATATATATATATATTATATATATATATTATATATATGCGTAAAGGAAAAATCCAAATTGTATATGTAAATGGTAATTAAATAGGATATAACCAAGGATCAATTCCCACAAACCTAGAATATCATATATATATATATATATATATATATTGTATATATATATATATATATATATATATATATATATATATATATATTATAATATATATATATATGCGTAAAGGAAAAATCCAAATTGTATATGTAAATGGTAATTAAATAGGATATAAAACCAAGGATCAATTCCCACAAACCTAGAATATCATATATGAATCGAAAACTCAGAATTTGATACTTAAAATTAGAATTTAAAAATATTATAAAACTATTCAAATTTATATTGAAGGAAAAAAAAAATCCAATTTTCACATTTCGACCCGAAACTCAAATACAATGTTAGAACCGTAAAACTTGGCTAGTACGTTGGCCTCGATCTCGAGTACTCACGGAGTCGAAACTGTGTCCGTGTCATATACAGAGAATGCGTATCGGAAAACCGAATTTTGCGTGTCAAGAGCGCGTATATCGCTCGATTGCACGCCACACACGCAGCGAGAAGCCTCATGCTCGTGCACACAGCTAGGTAGGGTCCCGGTTAGAGCTAGGACATGCTGACATGACACCACATTGAATCTACACAACACGGCGACCCAGGACAGCTGCACAACCTGCGCGCGTGCGCGCGCGTGCGTGCATGCCCGTGGGCGCGTGTCGAGCCTCGTGGCTCCCGGTCCGAGCCACGCCGCGACTCGGGATAGGGTCCCTGGGTAGTATAGGTATAGTGCTATGTGTTCGTGCTCCTGGAACGGGTCTTCGACGTGCCGTGTCCGCGTACGAAGGCCGTGTCAGCGACAAAATTCAGCCACGTGCACTATATAGGCTGACCAGTGCACGTCGAATTTCTTCGCGCTCGATCGACGAAATGTCCTAAAAGCATTTGGACAGAGGTTTTCCCTACGTTTTCATCAAATTTCACACAAAATGTAGCTCTGTGCGTCCAGTTATGACTTACAGACAGCAAGGCATGCACGGGACCGTGCACGAGATCTCGTGCATGCGTGTCCGTGTCTGTTCGGATGCGAAAATCGTGTCAATTTTTGATCTGTCTTCACGAAAGTTGTTAGAAATCATATAAGGAAGGAATTCGTGAAAACAGAATAAAAAATTAACACTTTTCAGTTCTAAGTGGCATTTTGTCCAACACGTGCAACAAAAGACCAATCCGTGTCTGATACCGCTATCAAACGAAATCAAAATCCTACCAAACTTTATACGCAGATCTAGGATGCCTATATGGATGCAATAATAAAGAAAATTCAGGAGAAACAAAGGTATATCGGGGTTTACCTATTGAGAGTCAGAATCTCAATAAAAGAAATTTCTCGAGCGCTTTGTAGGCCGATTTCTTCCTGAGCAAATGCCTCATCCTTCTCTTCCCAACGAGTGCAACAGAATTTGTTTGATGTGAAACAGACTCCGAATGAGAAATATAGGATTTTGGAGAAAAGAGAGATCAGGGTTTGCTCTATGGAGGCTATGAGCTTCTACAAATGAGAGAGGGGGGGCTGCTTGTGGCCAGCCAAGCTAGAGGGTATTAGGGTTAGTGTTTGCATATGGGCCAAGCACTCCATAAGTTGCTAAAAGGCCCATGTCAAAAAGGGTTAAAAAGGCCTATGTAAAAATGACTTTAAATCATTAATTCATTGCCAAAAATAAAATAAATTCTGAAATTAATTCTAAAGATCAAAAAATTAATTCTAATTATCATATTAGGCTCTGAATGAAGGGTGACTAAGGTCAAACCACCTTATTCTACTCAAAATACCAATCAAGCTACAAAGCATAACATTAATTAATAAATTAATAAGAAAATTCAAATAAATACATAATGACTAAAATACCCCTAAATTAAAAATGGGTGTGATGGCCTTCGATCTTCATAAGTTGAGTCTTCCGACGACTCTGTATCGAAGATAGATTTTTTGGCCTTTGTTGAGCAATGAGTTTTTTTAGCCTTTATTGTAGGTGGCTTGGCTGCTTTCGTCCATGTCTTTTCGGCCTCTGCCCTAGCGGCCATAACCTTGGCTTTCGCCGCCCTTGCAAGTTCTGCCCTTGTGGCATGTATCACATCCCTTTGTGGGTTCTTCCCCTTCGGAGACGATCATTGTTTCTTCGACTGACATTTTGATAATTTTAAGTAGACGTTTGGGGAGGATTTGGACAGGGTTTCGAAATAGAAGACGGAAATGTATAGTACTTTTAAAACCCCAACAATCGGTTACTGTAATTAACATCCACAGTGGAACTAGTTTTATGTACTATATCACATTGGAAGTGGGAACGTATGAGTAGTGTTGAGTCTTAAATTTTTAAAAGCACAGCACTTCGGATTCTAAGACCAAAATTTGAAAAACTAAATTGTATGTACATGAAAAGAGTATAAGACACTCAAAGTTGTATTTTTTGCATATACTTAAAAAGAACTATTTACAAAACTAAAATACTGAAATACTAAAAGCCAGATATTGTAAGTACCTAACTACCCCTATTGGAATATATTACTTCTTTATTGGAATAGACATGCAGGAAAAATATTTTATTTCCATTGAAAATATTTTTTTTGTCATTTTCAGTAAGGCTGTGTTTGATTGGCTTTTTTCCATAGAAAATATTTTTATCACAAATTTTCCACCAATTGTAGTGTTTGGTAACTTATATTTTCCATGGAATTATTTTCCAAAAAGCTATCATTTTCCATATTTTCATCTAAAATGGTGGAAAATAAAACTTCTCCAACCCATAGGAAAATATAATTTTCCATGAAAATAACTATTTTTGTGGAAAATAATGACAATCAAACACCCAAATTACGTATTCCAAGGAATTTTTTTAAAATTCTATGTAATCTTTTTTCCAGGAAAATAATTTCATGTAATTAATTTATTTTTCACATATTTTCCACCTTGCAAACAAATACACAATATTTTTATACTGATTTTTGTAATTAAAATTGTTACTTCAAAAATAGATAAAATAATTATCGTTGAATGATGGATTTGACGGCAAAAATATGTCGCTGACAGCGTAATCAATTATATGATGTTACACGACTTGATTGGCCGGCAGCAGAAACCAAATTTACTTAATATATTTCATTGAAATCCCAGCTTCTTCGTCCGGAACATTCTCCGGCGAGGGAGACAAGAGGAGGAAGAAGTAAACTGAACAAAAACTGAAAAAAATAGAAAAATAAGAGGTCTAGGTAGACCCCTCACTGGCCTCGCAAAGGACCTTCATAAAGTCCTCCAGGGTGCGCAAACCTGTACGATGGAGTAGACAGCATAGGCATTCCCTCTTCTCCAGAGTCTGCCGTCCTCCGGAGTGATCAGCAGTATGTCGAAGTTGGGCGTTGGATCGAGAGGTCGAGCAATGACCTCAAGGGACAAACCAAAGGAGGAGAGGAAGTCAGTAGCCTCGGCGAGCCAGTCCATTTTCAGCTGCCTCTTTCGTGCTTCAGCGGCCGCATAACTCTCTGGCCAAGGTTTCCAACCTAGAGATTTTTTTGGAGCCATATTTAATATGCAACCTACCATATGAATGGGGATACAAGTAGTTATATATACACGTTTCCCTAACCAACTCTTCATATTCCTAATTGGAAAACATGGGGTATTCAATTTGACTTAAATAAATACCGAGTACTACCAATTTTCATCAAATGTAAGTCTCAGCTTAGTTGGTTGTGCTATTTGGCTTTTACATGGAAGGCCTAGGTTCGAGTCTGTTGTGTGGTTTCTGTAGAATTTTTCTATTGTTATCATATTTTGGGTGTTATTATATGCTTTTAACAAAGTATGGTATATTTAGGACGGGGAATGGTCATTCTTCTTATTTTTAACACGGAGGATGGCCATTATCCGTGCTTTTAACAAAGTATGGTACATTTGGGACAGGAATTGTTCAAGTATCTCATTCATTTTTCATCAAATGTAAGTCCCAGCTTAGTTGGTTTTGTTGTTTGGCTTTTATATAGGAAGGCCTAGGTTCGAGTCTGGTGTGTGGGTTCTGTAAAAATTTTCTATTGTTATCATTTTTGGGTGTTACTATATGCTTTTAACAAAGTATGGTACATTAGAATGGGGAATGGCCATTATCCGTGCTTTTATCACGGGAATGGCCACTCTTTGTGCCTTAATAAAGTATGGTACATTTAGGACGGGGAATGTTCAAGTATCTCATTCATTTTTCATCAAATGTAGTCCTAGCTTAGTTTGTTGTGCTGTTTGGCTTTTACATGGAAGGTCTAGCTTCGAGTCTGGTGTGTGGGTTCTGTAGAAATTTTTTATTATTATCACTTTTAGGTGTTATTATATATTTTTAACAAAGTATGGTACATTTAGGATGGAGAATGTTCAAGTAATACAAAATATTAATCCTAATTTATTATTTTGAGTCTGATCTATGTAAAGATTTAATGTAATGCAAATCAAATTAACAACCTGATATTATAAAAATTAAGAATTCTAATTATAATCAAATTTAATTTGTTCTAATACACAAAGAAATCTGAGTATGATTAATCTAAACTAATTTTGAGTCCTTTTCTTTTGCAGCCTATAATAATACAAGAACCTTGTTAAAAATGTGAAAACACATTTTTTGATCTTAGCCAACACATTTAGCTCGCATCGTAAATATTTATGACGCTGTTAAAAAATATTAAATTCAATCATAATCCTATATAGTCTTATAATTTAGCACGTAGATAGCTTTGCAATGAATAAGAATAATTTAATATTAACAGTCCGAACAATCATATGACATTTTGTAATCCAACTACGGTTTATCACCTAGTTTAAGTGAATCATCATTCTCCTCCTCCCATGGGTTCTGATCCTCGAAGGGATCCGTTACAAAATCTACCAAACAATGTATGTACTTGAGGTCCCCATCTAGCTGCACATTCCAGCATCCTCTTAGGTCAAGTTCGCGAAGATCCGTACACTCCATGATATCTCTCAGCCCATTGTCATTGAACATGCCAAACTTTACCTCGAGGTGCTCAAACGGTACATTGAAGAGGCCACGACCATGGCCTCTGACTTGTCGAAGGTGTCCTTCTTGAATCCCTTCATGATCATGAACTGCGGAGGTGGCATGTTCCTCTTCAGCGTAACTAGACGCTGGCGAATGACTTCCAAGGAGTTAGATGCCCTTGAACGTAATATGGAGGAAGTAGCTAATGTCGAGTTCTGTTAGAACCGAAAAAACGTTAAATGTTCCTCCAATATTTTATCACTCATGTTCCTCATTGGCATTTACAGGACCCTTAAAATTTTTCCACTATATTATAAATAGTGGTATAACCAGAAAAAAATATCAAAATTGACAACTTATAACTTATGAAACAAAATAGATTAAAAATATCGTGTACTGGCCTTGAGGAAGTAAAGGAGAAGGCCTCTTTGCCGAGTTTGTAAACATAAAGAGAGGTTAGATTTCCATCTCTGTGCGCCACTAGCTTGTTTACCACCTTGTCAATTTTCGAGGTTAGGTTAGCCCTATGGCACCACTTGGTCAACTTGACGTCCGACCAGAAGCAGGGATAGTAAAGCGCCTTCTACCACGACCGGCAAACGAAAGACAAGCTGGACGACCTCCTCAGACGATATCTCCGCTAGTACCAAAACCATGGCTAGGATCTCCTTGGGGATATTGGCCCATCCTCAAATGTAGGTTTTGCTCTTCTCCATTTTGAGACTGTTCTGAAGGGTTATGAATTTTAAATAGTTTGGCTGTTTAGTTTGATTTTGAATCTATATAAATGGGTTTTGAAGGCTGGTGAAGATGAATAGTTTGGCTATTTGGCTGTATAAATGGATTTTAAAGGGTTGTGAAAAAGAAACAAATTTTTTCGTATCTCTCCCGATCCACTCTTCTTGTATAAATATCTATCACCATTAATTATGGTGAATGGCGCTGATACCCTAAATATGAGTGGAATTTACACCGACAAAATTTATCTTGAAGAAGGTAAAATGTCATTATTATGTGAGGAAACGTCAAAATCTCTTGGATATGATTACACTGAGTTATTGTATTAATACTAGGGTGTTTGTTCACCCACAAATACTAAGGTATTTGTTCACCCTCTACTAAAAAATTTGACACGTGTCAAATTAAAGGTAAAAACCACTTTGGTAGGTGAACTAAAACCACTTTCAAAGTGGTTTTGTATGGATGAAATAAACTCTAAATTAGTTTAATGAACTCGTAATGTTAATCACTGATACAGTCAGTATCGGAGCTATTTGCACTGTCAAAATTCGTCTTCATATGGTCGAATAACATTAATTTGGATCATTTTGTAATTTCTCCAAAATGAAGGATATCAATAGATCAGATGATACCCAGACTAAGAACATTAATAAAACTTTAACATTAATAACCCATTGCATTGAGGATAAAATACTGACATCATATAAATATGAAAAATACAAAAAATATGCATATATGCATGCTAATGTCACAAGAACCATTCATCCAAGGACAGATTGATTGGAACTAAATCACTATACATATCGTATCCACATTTTCCTGGGATTACATCATCAAAGGGTCGTTTAGACGTCTATATTAAATCATAAATTATCTTGAGGTCGTTGTTGAGGTGCACGTTGAAGTACCCACGTATGTCGAGCACACGAAGACCCTTGCAGTTGTATATGACAGATCGTAGCATGTCTTCATTGAACATGCCTGAGCCCATCTCTGGGTGCTCGAGACGCGGTATCGAATCGGCCATGGCCTTTCCCTCCGTCTCGTTGAACGTGTTCAGTACAAATCTATTTCAGACCATGAAATATGGAGGGGGCATGTTCCTCCTCAGCTTGACTAGACGGTGGCAATACTTGCCGGCAAAAAATATTCTAGTCAACGTGATATAGAGGCAGTATCTAATGTCGAGTTATTCCAGCACCCGGAGAAACTCCAAGTGTCTCATGAAAGTTTTATCACTCACGTAGCACTTCGGAATGCGCAGCACCCTTAGAAATTTTCTACTGCATTATAAAAAGGGAAAAACATCAATAGAAATTAACCAAGTACACATAAACTTTTGTAATAGAAAAAATAAAGTATTAGAATAAGATAAAATAAAATTTTACACAGGCTTATAACATGCAAAAGAGAAGGCGGCTTCGTCGAGCTTGTACGCGGAGAAGGACAGTAGAATTGCTGTACTGCGAGCTACGAGCTTCTTTACGGTCAAACATCGATGCGGTTTTCTGGCCCCTCCGACGCAATTGTTCTAAGTCCACGTTGGACTAATAGTTTAAGGTGCCGTTGAGCGCCTTCCACCACAAACGTCATACTAGGGCCACATTGCACATGACCTCGTCCGTCGGCAACCCCGACAGTACTAGTATCATCGAAAAAATCTTCGTAGGGATGACGGCCCATCCGCTGCTGTTGATCTTGCTCTTGCTCCTTTCCATTGCGACTCTTCTTCTTTTCTTCTTTGTTTCTCTCTAGTCGGATGGGTTCTTTTCCTAATAGAAAAGGCTATTTAACTCGCTCACTTCGGAGGTGTAACCCGCTTATTGGGGGGTGTGACCGAACAAGAAAAAGACTATTTAGAAGTTCTAGTGTTAATATTAATACAAGTTCTATAATACTGTAGATTTTAAATCAAAAATTAAATTTTAACTTTAACTATTTTTAAGTTTTGAATTTAAACCTAATTTAAATGTTAAATCAAAAATTAATTTAAATTTTAGTATTAATATTAGTTTCAATAATATTGTAAATTTAAATTAAAAGTAATGTCACTACATTAGAAACTTAGTTGGTGTCACATTGCTCGGGCTCGGTTAGTATTCGTCTAAACACGTACGCTAGAACTAGTCGAGCTCGATCCTTTCATATGCGTAATGTAAAAGAAGATATGTGATGATGGTAGTTATTAGTAAAATGAGCTATTGAGATAAAAACTTGTTGATTTGATCAATTGAATTCGGGGGTTCTGCAGGTATGGGTCAAATTGGCCGCATCGAACTATATTATTCCGAACCGATGGGCTATCAGTCGAATAGAATTTGGTCCGATAACAGTAGTGCTAATATTAATGCTAGTTCCAATAATATTGTAGATTTTAAATCAAAAATTAATTTTATCTTTAACTATTTTTAAGTAATGAATTTAAATCTAATTTAAATGTTAAATTAAAATTAATCTAAATTTTAAAATTAATATTAGTTTCAATAATATTATAAATTTTAAATTAACAGTAATGTCACTGTATTAGAAATTTAGCTAATGTTACGTTGCTCGGGCTCAGTTAGTATTCATCTATTTTTATACGCTAGAACTAGTCGAGCTCGATCCTTTTGTGTGTGTAATGTAAAAGAAGATACGTGATGATGGTAGTTACTAATAAAAGGAGCTATTGAAATAAAAATTTGTTGATTTGATCAATTGAATTCGGGTGTTCTGTAGGTATGGGTCAAACCGCCCGCATCGAACTATATCATTCAAAACTGAGGGGCTACCAGTCGAACAGAATATGTCCGGTAACAGTTGTGTTAATACTAATACAAGTTCCAATAATATTGTAGATTTTAAATCAAAAATTAAATTTTAACTTTAACTATTTTTAAGTTATGAATTTAAATCTAATTTAAATGTTAAATCAAAAATTAATTTAATTTTAATATTAATATTAGTTTCTATAATATTGTAAATTTTAAATTAACAAAAATGTCATTGTATTAGAAACTTAGCTGATGTTACGTTGCTCGGGCTTAGTTAGTGTTCGTCTATTTTTGTACGCTAGAACTAGTCGAGCTCGATCCTTTTGCATACGTAATGTAAAAGAAGATATGTGATGATGGTAGTTATTAGTAAAATGAGCTATTGAAATAAAAACATGTTCATTTGATCAATTGAATTCGGGAGGTTCTGCAGGTATGGTCAAACCGGCCGTATTGAACTATATCATTATGAACAGATGGGCTACCAATAGAACATAATATGGTCCGATAACTTTAGTGTTAATATTAATATTAGTTTAAATAATATTGTATATTTTAAATTAAAAATTAAATTTTAACTTTAACTATTTTTAGGTTGTGAATTTAAATCTAATTTAAATATTAAATCAAAAAATAATTTAAATTTTAATATTAATATTAGTTTTAATAATATTGTAAATTTTAAACTAACTGTAATGTTATTGTATTAGAAACTTAGCTGATGTCGCGTTGCTCGAGCTCAGTTAGTATTTGTCTATTTTAAACGCTAGAACTTGTCGAGTTCGATCCTTTCGCGTGCGTAATGTAAAAGAAGATACGTGATGATGGTAGTTATTAGTAAAAGGAGCTATTGAAATAAAAACTTGTTGATTTGATCAATTGAATTCAGGGTGTTCTGCAGGTATGGGTCAAACTGGCTGCATCAAACTTTATCATTCTGAACCGATGGTCTAGAAGTCGAACAAAATATGGTCCGTTAACAGTAGTATTAATATTAATACTATTTCCAATAATATTATAGATTTTAAATCAAAAATTGAATTATAACTTTAACTATTTTTAAGTTATGAATTTAAATCTAATTTAAATGTTAAATCAAAAATTAATTTAAAATTTAATATTAATATTAGTTTCAATAATATTGTAAATTTTAAATTAACAGTAATTTCACTGTATTAGAAACTTAGGTGATGTCACGTTGCTCGGGCTCGGTTAGTGTTCGTCTAAACTCGTACGCTAGAACTAGTCGAGCTCGATCCTTTCACGTGCGTAATGTAGAAGAAGATACGTAATGATGATAGTTATTAGTAATATTGCCTATGTACCGAGGCGAGAGCTGAGTGCCCCTGGTTTAGTCAAGAGGACCCTGAGGGGGTTGACTCGTGATATCACATGTATGGTTTACCCCGTGACATAGTGTCGCATCTTTTGAATGGCGAACGCCAGGGTGAGGTATTCCTTTTCTACGGCGGTATATCGGTGCTCTGGCCCAATCATCATACGGCTGAGGTAATATATAGCTTGCTCATGGCCTGCATCGTTGTTTTGTGCTAGCAGAGCACCGAAAGAATGCTCTATTGCTCGTACATAGAGCAGGAATGGTTTCCAGCAACCGGGGCCACCAGGACCGGAGGGTTCGACAAATATTCTTTGATGCTGTCGAAGGCACGCTGGAATTCTTCATCCCATACGAATGAGACGCCCTTCTTCATGAGATGGGTGAAAGGCTGACATCGCCCGGAGAGGTTGGAAATGAACCTCCTGATGTAAGCTAACCTCCCTTGGAGGCCTCAGAGTTCTCGGAGATTTTTTGGGAGACCCATCTCCATGATTGCCTTTGACTTCTCAGGGTCTACGTGGATACCCTGGGAGGTGATGATGAAACCTAAGAACTTCCCGCTGGATATGCCCAAGAAGGATTTCGTATGGTTCATTTTCAAATTGTGCGCTCGTATTAGGTCGAACACTGTCCTTAGATCATGCAGATGATCTTCCTTAAAGCGGCTTTTGACGGCGATGTCGTCAACATAGCATTCCACTGTTTTGTGCAAGTGGTTTCTAAAGATGACGCTCATAGCTCTCTGATAGGTGGTGCCAGCGTTCTTTAAACCGAAAGGCATGACTGTATAGCAGAACGTGCCTATTGGTGTTCGGAATGATGTATGCTTTTCGTCGTCAGGAGACATCTTAATTTGGTTGTACCCCAGAATCCATCCTTGAACGACATACGTTCGAAGCCGCAGGTGTTGTCAATCATGATGTCTGTGATAGGGAGGGGGAACTCATCTTTGGGGCACGTCTCGTTCAGATTGCGAAAGTCGATGCAGATTCGAATCTTTCCATTCTTCTTGAGGACCGGTACTATGTTGGCGACCCTGTCCGGATATTGCTCCTCACGAATGAAGCCGCTGGCTATCAGTTTGTTGACTTCGACTTCGATTTCATCCATGATGCCTAGGCGGAAGCGTCGTTGTTGTTGTTTGACTGGCTTTACATCTGGCCGAATGTTGAGTTTGTGAAGAGCAATATCGGGATTTAACCCTGGCATGTCTTCATAGTTCCAGGAGAACACATCAATATATTCTTTGACAGGTTTCAGTAGTGATTCTCGCTCTTCGTCTGTCAGGCTTTTACTAACGAAAATTGGTTTTGGAGAAGAGTCGATGCCTAGATCAACTTGCATGACCTCATCTTCAGTAGGAGGCTCTCTTTGTTCAAACCGCTTCTTCTATTGCGCATCCAGCTGTTGGGCCCACGGCTCTAATTCGAGGAGTTCAGGAAAGTCTTCACCTTCTTTGTAAGCATCTACGAACGGTATATTAACAGACAAGACCTGCCTGAATATGTCACGCCCCAGTACCGAAATACGGGGCGAACTAGGCCAGCTACTCCATATGAGGTACGTAACGTCATACGGCGATCGTGGCTGTCGAGAGACTAGGGAGTACATGCTACAATCAAGTCTCCTATGGTCCCACAGAGTTCTATGTCTCAATCAATCACATCAAATCAGCAATTAAATGAACATTAAAGATAAAGCAGTAAGGTGTCCCTGACGCTTCATCAAAATGATCATGAGAGACTAGCTTTATAACTTAGCTATCTCAGAGAGTCAGGAGTACAAAATTATACACAGCTGCAGTCTGTTTAATTACAATTATGTACTGACACAAAAGACCAAGTAATCCGGCTAACAGGTGCCGGTGGCTAAACGTCGCAAAAGTATAAGCAGGAGTGGTGGAGAAGAAACCCACTCGAGTCCCCGAGCCGCCATGCTCCTAGTATGCACCATGGATGTCAGGGAGGAAGATCGTGTCCTCCGGCTCTGCTACGAGATCTGGCCAAACAAAACCAGCGGGGTCAGCCCCGAATAGCAAGTACCGCCAAAGGGGCACAAGAGTTAAGATTAAAAACCCAGCTAATAGAATGACTGATAATAGTAATACTTATGCTACTATTATAGGGTAGCGCAACATCCTCGAACCCATATGGCACCCTTACAACCAAACAAGGACAAAAGGTGCCGTATGGAGTCGGGACGTGTCGTACTCTATAACTTTCACATAAGTTAAAAAGGTATAAACAATAAAAATTTCCTGATCGTGACTTTGGTCGATAGCCTATCGCAGCACAATAACCAACCCAACAATCAAACAAGAACATGGGTTGGATCATGTACCATGATAGACCATGTTCCTCAGTCATTCACAGAAGTAGCATTTCACAACCAGAATAAGTCTTCCGTTCATAACTTCGGTCCACAGCCTGTCATAGTACGATAACCAACCCAACAATCAAACAAGAACATGGGTTAGATCATGCACCACGATAGTCCGCTTCCCTCGGTTATTTGCGGAAGGTAATAGGATACAAGCAAGTCGTTTTCACGGCCAATCAAGTCTACGCGTTTCTAGTGGAACGAGGTTATCCTCGCGTCATGTTATTAGAAAATCCTCAGATCGTATCTTTCCAGCAAGGCTAGCCCATCCAGGGGTTCGCATAGACATGTGTCATTGAGCACAGGTCCCTCGTGAGGCCACCTTGCCAAGACATGTAATATATAGCAGGAATTAATCGGATACAGTCATCCACTCGTTGTGGACGACATAGTATCCGTGGAGACCAGCCGGCGCGCCAAGACAATATCTCAGGGCGGCTGGTGTAACACAATCTCGGGACCCTGCCCTCCCCATGCATCTAGTATATTCAGTTGCCTAGTTTAACCCTAGGTGAAATCTTGGACTCTCATGCTGTGGCCTGCATGATTATCCTCCTAAAGTCGTACTTTAGTACGAGTACCCCAAAGAGGATCCATGTCAATCAGTATGTCAACATGTTCTACCCTCCTTAGTGTAATGCATTATTGCAAATACGCCACGTGGAGTTACGAGTCATTTGTCGAGCATGAACAAGAACTGGGACATTCAGGTACATATATCAGGTAGGAACACTTTGTTCTCCGGGGTCACATCAGTGCTCATATCATGCTCGGGACAAAAGGCGTAAGGATATAAAATGGACATATAATATCTAATAAAATATCAAAAGCATACGCACAACAAGGCAGCGTGCGTGAAAAGTCACGCAAGCTTACACAAGGCAGCATGCGTGAAAAATCATGCAGGCTTACACAAGGCAGCGTGCGTGAAAAGTCACGCAAGCTTACACAAGGCAGCGTACGTGAAAAATCATGCAGGCTTACACAAGGCAGCGTGCATGAAAAGTCACGCAGGCTCAAGGAGAGAGCAGCGTGAAAAGTCACGCAAGCTCAAGGAGAGAGCAGCGTAAAAAGTCACGCAAGCTCAAGGAGAGAGCAGCGTGAAAAGTCATACAAGCTCAAGGAGAGAGCAGCGTGAAAAGTCACGCAAGCTACAGGGAGCAGCGTAGGTGAAAAGTCACGCACGCTACGGGAGACACGCTTCCAACAGGAAGCGTACCTAAGTCTGCGTACGCAGCGCTAAAGAGCGCGCGTAGCTCAGTGTGCGTGAGCTAAGAAGCTCTGCACACTGCTCACTGTCTTCTCCAAACAGCAAGAACACCATGGCAGAACCCAAAACTTCAAAACATCACAACTTGGCCATCCGAACTCCAAATCCGGATTTCCAAGGTTCCATCGTGGGTGAAATGGAATTCTCTTCCACATGGAAGCATCAAAACCTACAAAACTTCAACGAAAATAGATCAAGACTAAGGAAATCCGAAAATAATTAAAACTTAGATCTACAAAAATCAAAGCTTCAAAATAAAAATTTTTAAGTTCTAAACTAGTATAGATTGAGGAGAAGAACATGTTTTGGCAAATAGTTTTGTAAGAAATCATTAACAAAATTATTGATCCTTCTCTTGAGCAAGTTGGTACTTGCCTTGGTTGGTGGAGGAAGTAAATGAGAAGAAGTAAATGAGAGGAGAGAGAAGGAGAGGAGTTATTATATAGAATCTTGAACCCATGGGTTCATGATGAACCAAAGGGTTCATGATGAACCATGGGTGAACCAAGAATAGGTTACCCAAATGAGCCAAAACTGTAGGCCCAAATGCAGAAAATAAATTAGGAAATAATATTTTATCGAATATTTTTGGGAAATGCATGAAGAAATACTGCATAACAAATATCGTATAAATACAAGGTAAATACAATTTATCGGTTAACGTATTAAAATACGTATTCCAGGATTGGTGAGTGACATCTCTACCCTTCTTAGAAAAATTTCGTCCTCGGAATTCCAGCCAAGACAGGATAGTGAAATCAGGACAAGCAAGGCACAATCATGTATAAGTTAACTATCATAGCAGTTATTATCATGCATCACAAAGTGCAAAATAAGCAGGTGCAAAAAGCATGGAATCGCGTCAATAAGGTGCATAAATATACCTTATTAGTCAAACAAATGCGGATACCGAGATCTGATCTCGTCCTCGCGCTCCCAGGTTGACTCTCCCGGAGAGTGATGGTTCCAAGAAACACGGACAAGGCTTATCGTCCGATTCTTGAGTACCTTCTCTCGTCGGTCTAAAATAGATACGGGTTGTTCCTCGTAAGTTAGGTCGGTACCAACGACTAACTCAGAATGATCGAGGACATGACTCGGATCCGGGACATACCCACGTAATTGGGACACATGAAACACATCATGTATGCCAGCTAACGAAGGCAAAAGGGCAAGTCGATAAGCCACATCGCCTACCCGAGCGAGAATCTTAAAAGGACCAACGTATCTTGGACTAAGCTTTTCTCGGATTCCAAATCTGATTATACCCCGAGTAGGCAAAATCCGCAGAAACACTTGGTCGCCAACACTAAACTCTAGAGGCCTACGATGCTGATCTGCCCAATGACGATATCGGTCCTGTACAACTCGAAGGCGCTCTCTAACCAACTTAACTATCTCCACAGTCTGCGTGATCATCTCTGGCCCCAACAACTTCCGTTCTCCAACGTCGTCCCATGCCAAAGGGGACCTGTACTTCCTTCCATACAATGCTTCAAATGGGGCCATCTGAATGCTAGCCTGATAGCTGTTGTTATAGGAGAACTCCACTAGATGAAGGTGATCCTCCCAAGATCTGCCAAAATCTAAGGTACACGCCCGTAGCATATCTTCTAACGTCTGAATGATTCTTTCTGATTGCCCGTCAGTTTGTGGATGATAAGCAGTACTGAATCTTAACTTGGTTCCCAAACATTGGTGTAAGCTCCGCCAAAAATGGGAAGTAAACCGCGTATTCCGATCTGATACTATACTAACTGGAACACCGTGCTGCCTTACTATCTGCTTCATGTACATTTCTGCTAACTGCTCAGTAGTCTGTCCAACTCGAAAGGGAAGGAAATGAGCGACCTTCATGAGTCGATCTACTATTACCCAGACTGCATTCTTGCCAGCCGGGGTTCTAGGTAAACCGGTCACAAAATCCATCGTGATGTGCTCCCATTTCCATTCTGGAATAGGAAGCAGCTGTAGCAATCCTGCTGGTCTCTGCTGCTCGGCTTTCACCTGCTGATATACCAGACACTTGGATACAAATCTCGCTATCTCTCTTTTCATGCCATTCTACCAAAAGAACTGCCTGATATCTCGATACATCTTCGTTCCTCCTGGATGAATAGAGTAAATAGAACTATGAGCTTCGGACATAACTTCTTGCCGAAGGTCTCCACTCGGTACACAGAGTCTGTTTCCAAACCTGAGCGTACTATCTTCATGAATCACTAACTCCTTCCTACGGCCTGATTCACACTCCGACCGCAACTTCTGAATCTGTGGATCTCCTGCTTGTGCTGCCCTTATCCTCTCTACTAAGGTTGACTGAATCTGTATACTGGTCATTCTTCCTATATCCCTTGGCAAAACTACTTCGATTCCCATACTCTGAAGGTCTTCTAGAATACGCTTCTGCGAGGTTAAGATAAAGGCACTGTCTCTCCTACTCAGTGCATCTGCAACTACATTCGCCTTGCCTGGATGATACTGAAGATCTAAATCAAAATCCTTCAGCAGTTCTAACCATCTTCTTTGTCTCATGTTCAAATCTCGCTGCGTGAAAACGTATTTCAAACTCTTATGATCAGTATAGATCTCTACCCGATCCCCGTATAAATAATGCCTCCACAACTTGAGTGAAAACACCACAGCTGCTAACTCCAAATCGTGAGTCGGGTAATTCTTCGCATGGTCTCGAAGCTGCCGAGATGCATATGCTATCACTTTTCTATGCTGTATCAATACACATCCAAGACCCTTCCCTGATGCGTCACAATATACTGTAAAGCCTCCCGCTCCTACTGGAAGCGTCAAGATCGGGGCTGAGATCAATCTTTTCTTCAATTCTTCAAACGATGCCTGACAGCTAGCTGACCAAACAAACTCTACGTCCTTGTGCGTCAAACGCGTTAAGGGCGCAGAGATCCTGGCAAAGTCCGCCACGAACCTTCTGTAGTAACCAGCTAATCCTAAGAAACTTCGCACTTCTGCAACCGTTCTCGGGACTGGCCAATGCTCTACGGCCTCAATCTTCTTTGGATCTACTGACACTCCTGTCCCAGAAATTACATGCCCCAGGAATGAAATATGATCTAACCAGAATTCACATTTGTCAAGCTTCACATAAAGTTGATTCTCCCTCAATGTCTGTAAGACAGTCCTAAGATGTTTCTCATGCTCCTCTTCACTGCTGGAATAGACAAGAATGTCATCTATGAACACCACCACAAATTTATCCAAATACGGCAGAAAGATGCGGTTCATTAAATCCATGAATACTGCGGGGGCGTTGGTTAATCCAAAGGGCATTACTAAAAACTCATAATGCCTATATCTAGATCTGAATGCTGTCTTCTGTATGTCTTGCTCCCGGACTCTTACTTGATAGTATCCTGACCTAAGATCGATCTTGGAAAAGACGCTGGCCTTGCTCAACTGGTCAAACAGGTCATCAATCCTAGGTAGTGGGTACTTATTCTTCACTGTTACTGCATTCAGCTTGCGGTAGTCGATGCACATCCGTGTCGACCCATCCTTCTTGGGAACTAGAATCACTGGCGCGGCCCAGGGCGATTTACTGTCTCGGATGAATCCCTTAGACTTCAACTCTTCTTTATGCTGATACAACTTATCCTGTTCTGACGGCGATATTCTGTAAACTCTATCTGCAATAGGCCTCGTTCCAGGGTTCAACTCAATGCTAAATTCTACCTCTGACTGGAGGTATCCCTGGGAGCTCATCAGGGAAGACGTCGAGAAAATCTTCGACCACTCTCGGAATCTGTCCTGGCTCTGACACTGCTGCTGAGATGACGCCTCCGGCCTGATTCTTCAAGGTTCGAGTAAAGATGAACTGTTCCATCCCAGGAACGCTGAATATGACCCTACCCCCTCTATAATCAATTATCGCATGACTGTCTCTCAACCAGTCCATGCCAAGAATAACATCAAAATTCCCCATAGGGAATTCAATCAATGATCCGGGCAGTAAATTTCCACACACCTCCATCGGACATGAAAAGCGCACTCTGCTAACTTCTACGAGCCTATTGCCGGTGAGTATATCCATCCTCTCCGGCAATGCCTTAAACTCTAATCCAATCCGTGTAGCATATTGTGCAGAGATGAATGAATGAGTAGCGTCTGAATCAAATAATGCTACAGCGGGAAATGAGGTGACGAGAATTTTACCTGCCACCACGTCACTAGACGCTAGAGCTTCTCCCAAGGATAATGTGAGAGCCTGGCCCCACGGAGCCCCTGGTTGCGGCCTTCCTCGACCATGCTGTTGTTGCCTCTGAGGGCCTTCAGCTTCCTGTGCCTGGCGGAACATCTGAGCCTGCGTTGGTAAACGCTGGGCTAGGGGCCTTACTGCTAATACTGGCCCTCCACTCGGGGTTGCCACTGGAGCTGGCAACGCTGGAAACTGCTGAGCTGGCCCTACTGGCCTCTGCATCATAGGACAAGTAGAAATACGGTGGTCTGAACTACCACACCTCAAGCATAAGCCATTCGCTGACCGGCACACCTCCTTCGTGTGCCCTGCCTTCCCACAGAATGTACAGCCCTGGGGTGCTCCCTGACGCTGTTGCTGGTTCCTCGGCTGCTGATGCCGAACTGGCGCTGTATTAGTTGACACGGCCATCCTCCGCGGCGCTCCTGCATCATGAATACGTACACCGGGTGCTGGTACCGACGTTCGCTGCACTGCTCCTCCTCCAACCTGGGAATGAGATCTCTTCTGACCTCCTGTCCTCGATGCTAACCTCTGCTGGGTAAGCTCGTGCCTCCGGGCTACCGTCAAAACAGCGTCAAACGTCTGGTAGTCGTGTCCTTCCACAAGCTGTAATAGTTCCAAATGAAGTCCCTGCTGGAACCTCATAGCTTTTTCTGGCTCCGTTGCCACCATTGCTGGTGCGAAACGGTACAATCTGCAGAACTCTGCTGCATACCTATCTACGGTCTTGCCTGCTTGCTTGAGACTGATGAACTTCTGCTGGAGCTCATATCGAGCTACTACGCCAAAATACTTGGCCTTGAATCTGTCACTGAAGGTGGTCCAACGAACAGGACGTCTTGCACCAACTTCTTCTGATGTCCACCAGTCGCGGGCAAGATCCTGAAGTACCAGTTTGACCTGATCAACCTTCTCATCATCTGGAACCTTGGCTGCCACAAGAATGGCTTCAATGTCTTGAATCCATGCCTCCGTAGTGATGGCATCCTCCGTGCCATCAAAATACCTCGGGTTCAAGCGACGGAACCTTCCTGATGCTCCCGAGTCAACCCCGGCACTCCTCTCAAGAGCTAACTGAATCCCTTGGTTCAGCAACACGTTCTGCTCCTGCTGTCGAGTCTGTTGCTGTTGGTTAGTGACAAAAAACCCTCGGATGATCTCCAGGAGTGCTACGGCGTCTGGTACTGCCGTCGCTGCTGGTGCTGCAGGAGTTCCAATAACCTGTGGCTGCACTGCCCCTGGTTCCACTTCTGCTTGTGCCTGCCCTGGGGAAGGTTCTCTCCCCTGTTGCTGCCCAGTCGAGCCATGCTCTTGCTGCTCTTCCTCATGGGCCTCGCCCGCTACTGAGAATGAAGCACCCCTATAGAGAAGAATATAAGATTATCAAGTCCGGACGAAAAAGATTTCAAGGATGCAAGTCAGGTTAGAGATCAAGGCAAGAACAGAGAATTCGAAACAGAATTTCAAGGGAAACAAGTTTTGATTGAGACTCCTAATAATTTGCAATACCCCACAAGTCTGAAAATCAGACCTGCATGGGCCACCACTAAAACCTTGTCATGCCCCAGTACCGAAATACGGGGATGAACTAGGCCAGCTACTCCATATGAGGTACGTAACGTCATACGGCGATCGTGGCTGTCGAGAGACTAGGGGGTACATGCTACAATCAAGTCTCCTATGGTCCCACAGAGTTCTATGTCTCAATCAATCACATCAAATCAGCAATTAAATGAACATTAAAGATAAAGCAGTAAGGCGTCCCTGACGCTTCATCAAAATGATCATGAGAGACTAGCTTTATAACTTAGCTATCTCAGAGAGTCAGGAGTACAAAATTATACACAGCTGCAGTCTGTTTAATTACAATTATGTACTGACACAAAAGACCAAGTAATCCGGCTAACAGGTGCCGGTGGCTAAACGCCGTAAAAGTATAAGCAGGAGTGGTGGAGAAGAAACCCACTCGAGTCCCCGAGCCGCCATGCTCCTAGTATGCACCATGGATGTCAGGGAGAAAGATCGTGTCCTCCGGCTCTGCTACGAGATCTGGCCAAACAAAACCAGCGGGGTCAGCCCCGAATAGCAAGTACCGCCAAAGGGGCACAAGAGTTAAGATTAAAAACCCAGCTAATAGAATGACTGATAATAGTAATACTTATGCTACTATTATAGGGTAGCGCAACATCCTCGAACCCATATGGCACCCTTACAACCAAACAAGGACAAAAGGTGCCGCATGGAGTCGGGACGTGTCGTACTCTATAACTTTCACATAAGTTAAAAAGGTATAAACAATAAAAATTTCCTGATCGTGACTTTGGTCGATAGCCTATCTGTCACGACCCGCACCCGTTTTTTTTAAACGGATACGAGACGTGTCCAAGCCAGCCTACGCCGCAGTGTCGGCGGTAGTACGCTGTCACGGCCATGAAGATCATAATCACAAAGATGCTCATTCACATAATTAATTTAATTTACAATAATCACAAGTTTTACATTTGCAGGAAAATATAAACTTGTACAAATATTGAATGACTATAACTTGACTATCTAACTAATCTTCTAGGCTCGTCTGCAAGTACACCCGAACTCCCCAAGCTAAGTGAATCCACGGCTAACATGAAAATGTTGGTTTCCAGTCAGGAATGGAACGAGCACAATCCACTGAATGCAATTTCAATAAAGAAAATGACTATAAAACAAAGGTTAGACATCAATCATGAGTTTTGAAAATAAACAGTAAAGCCGTAAGAATAGACAGAAAATCAATAGTAGATAAATAGACACATATACTTTCCCCACTGTTAGAAGTACCTTTGATATGTGATCGGTCTCGGGACAATTATGCGACACGGTCTACACGGTCTAAAGTTACACGGTCTACAGTTACACGGTCTACAGAAAATATTGCAATAAAGAAATACTGTCTACAGAATAATAATCATGAACTACACAGTTTAAATGCAATAATAATCACAGTCTACACTGTCTACTTTGCAATAAATAAATCACTGTCTACACGGTCTACTTGAAATAAAAGCAACACGGTCTACAAGAAATAAATGCAACACGGTCTACACGGTCTAAGGTCAGATCACACATCCTTGGTACTTCTCACTCCCGACTCAACAATTTATAATATAAAATAATCACATAACTAATGACTAATCAATGAAATATAGTGAAAATCAATATCGAAATACAGACAATAAACTGTACTCGCCTGTGGTCCTTTGCTGGTGAAACCGACAGTCTGAACTACTCAATGTGCCACAATAGTCAAAACCCGTACAACAGTCCCCGGAAGCTGAAATAAATATCACCAATATTCTTAGAATAGTCAAATTAGCTAGGGTTGCCTGTTCTTAAGTCCAATTCTGGACACAGGGGCAAAACGGTAATTTCGGGCAAAAATGATGTCCGCCGTTGGACCCGTTTTGCACCGAAAAGTGTGCCAGAGTCAACGGTCTCTAAAGTCGTCAAACTACATGTCTATGGATCCAGTTTTTTGATACGAACCCGACCGTATGTCCAGAGTTGGATTCCGGCGGGCCGTGCACAAAATCACCCTTTGAGTGGGACCGTGGGGCCCGCAAAACGACGTCGGATTCAACTGTCTCAGAATTGGACCAAACTTGGCATACAGGACCAAAAAAATGATATGGTTCTGTTGGCGCAAGTTTCGTCTCGATCCGATGAGCGTGTACAAAGTAATTGAGAAATTTGCAAAGTGTACGATACGGTGAATTTCGACGGATACGCATCAAATTCGTCGCGCACACGCGACCAATTTGAATTTCGTCAAAGCCCACACGACCACGAAGCCGATACGCAGCTTTTGATGCTTTCGGTTCGCGACCACGTCGTCCGGATTGGCGTGACGTACGTCGTGTGGAGCGTTTTCATGAATTTTAAAACAGGTTTTTCGTGAACTTTGGGGTCCGATTTATCGGTGCGTAGTCGATAAAATCGACTTTTGTGAATTGGGTTGCGGAGCACTACATGTTGTCTAAAAGTTGTTCAAAAAGAATTTCAAATCTGGCATTAGGTCGATCAGAATCGATCTCCAACCGTGGGTGTTTGGACTGTAATAAGCCCTGTTTTCAAACAGGTTTTCGCCGATATTGGCGTCCAGTTTCTGGGCAGGTTGTGATGCGATCCTCAAATCCCTTTGGTGGGATCTCGAGAGGGTTATATAGGCTTTCCGGACTAATTTAAGGAACGCAAAATGACGGAGTATAGGGAAAGAAATTTACCCACGAAGTTGGAGGTTGGGTTGACGTTGCTGTCGATCTTCCTCGGTCGACCGCGCGCGCGCGCTGCCTCCGGCGCGTCGTGGCCGCCCGCGGCGGCGCCCTAGGCCGGGGAGGTCGCTGGGACAGGGTGTCGGCGCGGTGGGGTTCGGAAATTAGGGTTTCGTCGACTCTCGGTTCTCCCTCTCTTATATATATATATAGTTCCTTCCTCTCGCGCCTGTACGCTCGGGCTGGAAAAACTTAAGTTGGCTTATTCTCGTTTTAACCCCTCACCTTTTCCTTTTTTTTCGTTTTCTTTCTTTCTTTCTTTCTTTTTTTCCTTTTCTTTTTCTTTTTCTATTTCTTTTATTACAATACTTATATATATATATATATATATATATATATATTTATATATATATATATATATACAGGTACACTTATACATATATTTATACACACCTAAATATATTATAAATACCCACTATATACGTATATTCATATTTACATAAACATACACATATATTATATATATATTTACTTATATTCATTTACGTACACCTCTTTATATACACATACAAATTATATTTCTATATACACACATATATATTTATATATATACATCTACACGTTATTTATTTATACACCCATATATTATGTATATATGTATATTTATATATATACACATACACAGGTATACTAAGAAATAATATAGTAATAACAATAATAATAATAATAAGAGTAATATAATAATAATAATAATAATAATAATAACTATGGTAACAAAATGAAATAAATCAATGTATCTTGTATGCATCCTATTACACCAAGTATTTCTTTGGTCTGCCAACTCTCACAATTATTCTACAACACCATTAGATATTAATGATAATACGTATAATTTACATATATCGAAATTCTAGAAATTATTTATAAAATCTAATAATCACCAAGTAAATCAATTACAATAATAAATAAAATATTTTAAAATTTTCCGGGAAGGGGAGCTACAAATCTACCCACCTTAAAAATAATTTCGTCCTCGAAATTTAGGGGAAGAGTCCATCCGCTATGATTGAAGACGGTTTCCATTAGCTATCATTTGTTCTCATGGTCACTTCGTACTACAAATCCTCGAAATTTCTACCCACCTTTGGTCACACTACTCCCTCAAAGCTATGCCACTAAAAAACTTTATAATCTACCCGCTAATTGCTAAAATTGCTACCAGTCGATATCTACTATTTATGGCCTCTATAATCCTCCTCTATCTACCAAACAACCCAAATCTAACAAACAATAAATTTACACAAGTAGCTAAAAAATGTTGGTAAATTGAATAAGCATGACCATACGTCGCTCCGAAATAAGAAAGACAGAAGAAATAAGGAAGGACAATCGAGAGTAAAAATAAAATTTCTAGTGCGGTAGAGAGTATCCAATGATGCAGATAGGAAGTAAGTTTATGAACCATTGTCTTATTTGCTTAGATTGGGTTACTCTAATCCAGTCACTTGCTAAATCAAGAACCCTTTGTTTCTTAGAGGGGCTTGCAATCCGTGTAATACAGAAGTCCCATTATTGAAATTATAAACAAGGTTCTATAATAGAATGGAATTTTGAGAAATCAATGTTGTGATCTTTCCCGTGGTTATTTAAACACATAAGCAAGGAATATAATGCCATGCGAGATCGTATCGCGACTTCCAGGTAGATGGAACAGGGGTTACGAATGTCTTCTCATTCTAAGAGGGGGGGAACTACATAATAGGTATAGGACCTATTTCAAGTAGTTCGGTTTTTGCCCAAATAGGGTGGTATGCCTGGATGGATTTACTGGGTCTTAATTGATTTTCCTGATTGGACATCCATCGTTGGTGGGATGAACCTAGGATTTTAATTCTATATCGGTTGAACAAGATTCCAAGATAAACTATTTCTACTAGGTTAGGGTAACCTAGAGTAGATTTCAACCCAAGTGGTTAAATTAGTTGGGCAGTCAGAATGGTTAACTAGGCCTCTAAAGCCCAATAATACGTCTTCAGTGACTTTTGTGTTTAAGTAGCACGAGAAGACACAATTGACTGGCACACTAGTGACATGTGTGTAGTAGGCTTCGAGTAGATCACAACCATATATTGGGTTGAAAAGTTTGAGTCGAGGTTGAGGCTCTAGTGGAAGTCGGGAAGTATACCGGTATTGTAGTAAGGTTTATAGTTAGTCCTTTTTACCTGAAAGTCGTACCATAAAAATAGAGTACAAGGGGTCGTGTTTGAGTAGGACATGATATACCTAGATGAAGGTGGACTCGTCTAGATCTTACATATAAAATTTGTTGGAAGGTAACAACTGGTCTCGTGCTCCGAATGTTAATGACACGGCCGGGAACACAAAATGTTCTAAATGAAAGTGGGAGTCCAAGGGGCCCTAATTATCATGCTAATGGAAATTATTCTAATCAATCTGTAATCCTCGAATATTCCAAGAAAGCTTACAGTCTACCCACCTTAGAGGCTAGGATATGGTTTTAGGAACAATAAAATTAGAAGGATTCCAAAGTCCGGGTACTGTACCTCGACTCTTGTTAATAGAGAATAAGGCACGACGTATCGGAATACGGTAGATATAAGTCAAGCCAAGGGTCATTTCTCAATAAATGGAAAACGAGTGCGTGTGCAATGACACATGGTCAATAAAATAGAATGACTTACTCGTCCGCAGTATACGAGAGTTTCCGATGGGGTAACCAACTCCAAGGCACAACATAAGAAACGATTTCTAACAATTAAGTCAAGAAATTCTATTTGTGTCAAACCTGCCAGACTATGGTCAGAAGGGTTGTGGTGATCATATATTGCTGTTGACAACTGGTAGGTCATAGTATGACTTGGTATTTAAGCTATGGTATTGGCTAAGATAGTGACTGTGGTGTTCCAACACTAGTTAGGTCTTAATAATAAAATTACATAACTAGGACGATACTTGTTGGAAACCAATCTCGGGATGAGTGTCACGGTAAATGATTACCCTATTGTCCACTCATCTCATGTCTAACTGTGGGCTTCGGTCGAGGAAGGGTTGGTTCAAGGCTTAAGGGTTACTAGTTAAGGCAAGCTTCCAGCAAATAATTTGAGACTCACAACATTTGGTTTCTTGAGAATAGATAGTCTCCTAGGTTGGCGTTCTGACTAAGGGTAAAATCCTAATTATTCTCAAATTTAGATGGATTGAGAGTCTCCCTAGTAGTTTGAGGGTCGATGGGAGAACAAGTAACTCAATCACATGACTGGCCGTTGGTAGCTACACTTGTGCCTACCATTTTCATAGCCATGGGAATACTCTGTATCTCTCTACCATCACGAGCTTTCGTCTTTCCAAATCGGTGAAAGACAAAAACAATAAAGAATTCAAGAGAGATGTTACTGAATACAATTTCGTGATTCAAGGGCGAATATATAATTCAAGAGAAATTTTCAATGCAGTCGTGGATGAGACCCTAGAGACATCTATATCTCAATCCACGTAGGGTAATTAAATAAAGTGCGAACCAAATGCATCATGGTTGATCAGACCATAATACACTGATTCTGATTAGACAATATGTTAGCAGGCATCTCCACTAAATATATGTCTTGAATCAAGCTCGATAAAAGAGTAAGCTTGCAAAAACTATGCTGTAATAGCAGCATTGGTCAAAAATAGTCAAAATTCAAGCATGCGGGATTTTTGGAAGGAGGAGTAAGTAGTTCGAGTTTTGAGAGAATCAAAACCTTACCTGGATGTTCTTGCCTATACAGTCTTCCTACTATCTTTCTATCCGTAAGACCTTGGTCGACTAATGGGTTATGGAATTCTAATTCCTATGGTCTGGATAAACCTGTTATTGTCGGTCAATTACTTTGTTAATAGATCACATGAACCACATAACGCTAGGTTGGGAGACATGCTACTCGACTTACAGAACTTACACTAGTATCGGTTTTGGATCTTAGGGACATACAGGGTAGTCTCTATTCTCTATAATATTCTAAACTTGTAACCACATCTGAAATCATTTCACCGGGAATTACGCCTTGCCCGTATACTCTGGCTACGACAACCCTGAATTTCGTGATTCAAATGTGATAGGCTATCAGACACTCTACCTATATTGACACAAGGGTATCTAAGATTTAAAGAAATCAACGAGAACATAGTTTCTGCAAGGTTCCATAGACTATGATTTTTCGAAACGATTTCAATTCTATGGGTTGTGCCTTGCCAGTGCGCTGCCGGCTGCAGTGAACCCACATTCTCCACTCTCAAATAATTGACGACAGTGCGCTGCTGTCTAACCATTCCTATATCCGTAAAAATTTAGGGGCTTCTAGAGATTCAAACAGGTTGACCAAAGATAAAACGTAGGTATTCGTCCTATCAGTCACAACACTTAAAATAAAGGATTGAACATGGAGAAATAACTGAGGACAAAAGAAATACAAACATTCTAACTATTCCATGTGTATTCAAGCCTTTGAGGAAAACTTGAATCGAAACTAACTTGAGTTTCGTATGTGGATAACGTAAAAATAATAATTCTTAGGGCAAAATAGGAACTAAATAGGCAATTTGACTAAGATGTGAGGATGATATGCAAAGGGCAAGGAGAAAGAATTGCACCATTTATCAAGGTTAGATCTTCATCTCTATGAAGCCCTGTCTCACCAAGCAATAGTCTATCCACATTGGATCATATCATCCTATCTAGAGGAAATAGTGTACTTATGGAGATATGACAAACTATCAAAATCCATAACCCTCATCTACATTGTATGGCCTAGACTACCCATCAGTCAATTTGTGTAAGGGACTCCTAGTCCTAGTCATTCTCTTAAATTAAATTAATCCTTGTTCGTGAACGAGCATATTCCCGTCGCAGGCTCGCAATAGTAAAACTAACTTAAGTACCATCACGAGTTCGCGTGATTTACGAAGACTGACCTGCATGGGCCACCACAAAAACTTGTCACGACCCGCACCCGTTTTTTTTAAACGGATACGAGACGTGTCCAAGCCAGCCTACGCCGCAGTGTCGGCGGTAGTACGCTGTCACGGCCATGAAGATCATAATCACAAAGATGCTCATTCACATAATTAATTTAATTTACAATAATCACAAGTTTTACATTTGCAGGAAAATATAAACTTGTACAAATATTGAATGACTATAACTTGACTATCTAACTAATCTTCTAGGCTCGTCTGCAAGTACACCCGAACTCCCCAAGCTAAGTGAATCCACGGCTAACATGAAAATGTTGGTTTCCAGTCAGGAATGGAACGAGCACAATCCACTGAATGCAATTTCAATAAAGAAAATGACTATAAAACAAAGGTTAGACATCAATCATGAGTTTTGAAAATAAACAGTAAAGCCGTAAGAATAGACAGAAAATCAATAGTAGATAAATAGACACATATACTTTCCCCACTGTTAGAAGTACCTTTGATATGTGATCGGTCTCGGGACAATTATGCGACACGGTCTACACGGTCTAAAGTTACACGGTCTACAGTTACACGGTCTACAGAAAATATTGCAATAAAGAAATACTGTCTACAGAATAATAATCATGAACTACACAGTTTAAATGCAATAATAATCACGGTCTACACTGTCTACTTTGCAATAAATAAATCACTGTCTACACGGTCTACTTGAAATAAAAACAACACGGTCTAACAAGAAATAAATGCAATACGGTCTACACGGTCTAAGGTCAGATCACACATCCTTGGTACTTCTCACTCCCGACTCAACAATTTATAATATAAAATAATCACATAACTAATGACTAATCAATGAAATATAGTGAAAATCAATATCGAAATGCAGACAATAAACTGTACTCGCCTGTGGTCCTTTGCTGGTGAAACCGACAGTCTGAACTACTCAATGTGCCACAATAGTCAAAACCCGTACAACAGTCCCCGAAAGCTGAAATAAATATCACCAATATTCTCAGAATAGTCAAATTAGCTAGGGTTGCCTGTTCTTAAGTCCAATTCTGGACACAGGGGCAAAACGGTAATTTCGGGCAAAAACGATGTCCGTCGTTGGACCCGTTTTGCACCGAAAAGTGTGCCAGAGTCAACGGTCTCTAAAGTCGTCAAACTACATGTCTATGGATCCAGTTTTTTGATACGAACCCGACCGTATGTCCAGAGTTGGATTCCGGCGGGCCGTGCACAAAATCACCCTTTGAGTGGGACCGTGGGGCCCGCAAAACGACATCGGATTCAACTGTCTCAGAATTGGACCAAACTTGGCATACAGGACCAAAAAAATGATATGGTTCTGTTGGCGCAAGTTTCGTCTCGATCCGATGAGCGTGTACAAAGTAATTGAGAAATTTGCAAAGTGTACGATACGGTGAATTTCGACGGATACGCATCAAATTCGTCGCGCACACGCGACCAAAATTTCGTCAAAGCCCACACGACCACGAAGCCGATACGCAGCTTTTCATGCTTTCGGTTCGCGACCACGTCGTCCGGATTGGCGTGACGCACGTCGTGTGGAGCGTTTTCATGAATTTTAAAACAGGTTTTTCGTGAACTTTGGGGTCCGATTTATCGGTGAGTAGTCGATAAAATCGACTTTTGTGAATTGGGTTGCGGAGCACTACATGTTGTCTAAAAGTTGTTCAAAAAGAATTTCAAATCTGGCATTAGGTCGATCAGAATCGATCTCCAACCGTGGGTGTTTGGACTGTAATAAGCCCTGTTTTCAAACAGGTTTTCGCCGATATTGGCGTCCAGTTTCTGGGCAGGTTGTGATGCGATCCTCAAATCCCTTTGGTGGGATCTCGAGAGGGTTATATAGGCTTTCCGGACTAATTTAAGGAACGCAAAATGACGGAGTATAGGGAAAGAAATTTACCCACGAAGTTGGAGGTTGGGTTGACGTTGCTGTCGATCTTCCTCGGTCGACCGCGCGCGCGCTGCCTCCGGCGCGTCGTGGCCGCCCGCGGCGGCGCCCTAGGCCGGCGGGGAGGTCGCTGGGACGGGGTGTCGGCGCGGTGGGGTTCGGAAATTAGGGTTTCGTCGACTCTCGGTTCTCCCCTCTTATATATATATATATAGTTCCTTCCTCTCGCGCCTGTACGCTCGGGCTGGAAAAACTTAAGTTGGCTTATTCTCGTTTTAACCCCTCCTTTTCCTTTTTTCGTTTTCTTTCTTTCTTTCTTCTTTTTTTCTTTTCTTTTCTTTTTCTATTCTTTTATACATATTATATATATATATATATATATTTATTATATATATATACAGGTACTTATACATTATTTATACACCTAAATATATTATAAATACCCACTATATAGTTATTCATATTACATAAATACACATATATTATATATATATTTACTTATATTCATTTACGTACACCTCTTTATATACACATACAAATTATATTCTATATATATATTTATATATATACATCTACACGTTATTTATTTATACACCCATATATTATGTATATATGTATATTTATATATATACACATACACAGGTATACTAAGAAATAATATAGTAATAACAATAATAATAATAATAAGAGTAATATAATAATAATAATAATAATAATAACTATGGTAACAAAATGAAATAAATCAATGTATCTTGTATGCATCCTATTACACCAAGTATTTCTTTGGTCTGCCAACTCTCACAATTATTCTACAACACCATTAGATATTAATGATAATACGTATAATTTACATATATCGAAATTCTAGAAATTATTTATAAAATCTAATAATCACCAAGTAAATCAATTACAATAATAAATAAAATATTTTAAAATTTTCCGGGAAGGGGAGCTACACTATCGCAGCACAATAACCAACCCAACAATCAAACAAGAACATGGGTTGGATCATGTACCATGATAGACCATGTTCCTCAGTCATTCACAGAAGTAGCATTTCACAACCAGAATAAGTCTTCCGTTCATAACTTCGGTCCACAGCCTGTCATAGTACGATAACCAACCCAACAATCAAACAAGAACATGGGTTAGATCATGCACCACGACAGTCCGCTTCCCTCGGTTATTTGCGGAAGGTAATAGGATACAAGCAAGTCGTTTTCACGGCCAATCAAGTCTACGCGTTTCTAGTGGAACGAGGTTATCCTCGCATCATGTTATTAGAAAATCCTCAGATCGTATCTTTCCAGCAAGGCTAGCCCACCCAGGGGTTCGCATAGACATGTGTCATTGAGCACAGGTCCCTCGTGAGGCCACCTTGCCAAGACATGTAATATATAGCAGGAATTAATCGGATACAGTCATCCACTCGTTGTGGACGACATAGTATCCGTGGAGACCAGCCGGCGCGCCAAGACAATATCTCAGGGCGGCTGGTGTAACACAATCTCGGGACCCTGCCCTCCCCATGCATCTAGTATATTCAGTTGACCCTAGGTGAAATCTTGGACTCTTATGCTGTGGCCTGCATGATTATCCTCCTAAAGTCGTACTTTAGTACGAGTACCCCAAAGAGGATCCATGTCAATCAGTATGTCAACATGTTCTACCCTCCTTAGTGTAATGCATTATTGCAAATACGCCACGTGGAGTTACGAGTCATTTGTCGAGCATGAACAAGAACTGGGACATTCAGGTACATATATCAGGTAGGAACACTTTGTTCCCCGGGGTCACATCAGTGCTCATATCATGCTCGGGACAAAAGGCGTAAGGATATAAAATGGACATATAATATCTAATAAAATATCAAAAGCATACGCACAACAAGGCATCGTGCGTGAAAAGTCACGCAAGCTTACACAAGGCAGCATGCGTGAAAAATCATGCAGGCTTACACAAGGCAGCGTGCGTGAAAAGTCACGCAAGCTTACACAAGGCAGCGTACGTGAAAAATCATGCAGGCTTACACAAGGCAGCGTGCGTGAAAAGTCACGCAGGCTCAAGGAGAGAGCAGCGTGAAAAGTCACGCAAGCTCAAGGAGAGAGCAGCGTAAAAAGTCACGCAAGCTCAAGGAGAGAGCAGCGTGAAAAGTCATGCAAGCTCAAGGAGAGAGCAGCGTGAAAAGTCACGCAAGCTACAGGGAGCAGCGTAGGTGAAAAGTCACGCACGCTACGGGAGACACGCTTCCAACAGGAAGCGTACCTAAGTCTGCGTACGCAGCGCTAAAGAGCGCGCGTAGCTCAGTGTGCGTGAGCTAAGAAGCTCTACACACTGCTCACTGTCTTCTCCAAACAGCAAGAACACCATGGCAGAACCCAAAACTTCAAAACATCACAACTTGGCCATCCGAACTCCAAATCCGGATTTCCAAGGTTCCATCGTGGGTAAAATGGAATTCTCTTCCACATGGAAGCATCAAAACCTACAAAACTTCAACGAAAATAGATCAAGACTAAGGAAATCCGAAAATAATTAAAACTTAGATCTCAAAAATCAAAGCTTCAAAATAAAAATTTTTAAGTTCTAAACTAGTATAGATTGAGGAGAAGAACATGTTTTGGCAAATAGTTTTGTAAGAAATCATTAACAAAATTATTGATCCTTCTCTTGAGCAAGTTGGTACTTGCCTTGGTTGGTGGAGGAAGTAAATGAGAGGAGAGAGAAGGAGAGGAGTTATTATATAGAATCTTGAACCCATGGGTTCATGATGAACCAAAGGGTTCATGATGAACCATGGGTGAACCAAGAATAGGTTACCCAAATGAGCCAAAACTGTAGGCCCAAATGCAGAAAATAAATTAGGAAATAATATTTTGTCGAATATTTTTGGGAAATGCATGAAGAAATACTGCATAACAAATATCGTATAAATACAAGGTAAATACAATTTATCGGTTAACGTATTAAAATACGTATTCCAGGATTGGTGAGTGACATCTCTACCCTTCTTAGAAAAATTTCGTCCTCGGAATTCCAGCCAAGACAGGATCAGGACAAGCAAGGCACAATCATGTATAAGTTAACTATCATAGCAGTTATTATCATGCATCACAAAGTGCAAAATAAGCAGGTGCAGAAAAGCATAGAATCGCGTCAATAAGGTGCATAAATATACCTTATTAGTCAAACAAATGCAGATACCGAGATCTGATCTCGTCCTCGCGCTCCCAGGTTGACTCTCCCGGAGAGTGATGGTTCCAAGAAACACGGACAAGGCTTATCGTCCGATTCTTGAGTACCTTCTTTCGTCGGTCTAAAATAGATACGGGTTGTTCCTCGTAAGTTAGGTCGGTACCAACGACTAACTCAGAATGATCGAGGACATGACTCGGATCCGGGACATACCCACGTAATTGGGACACATGAAACACATCATGTATGCCAGCTAACGAAGGCGAAAGGGCAAGTCGATAAGCCACATCGCCTACCCGAGCGAGAATCTTAAAAGGACCAACGTATCTTGACTAAGCTTTTTTCGGATTCCAAACTGATTATACCCCGAGTAGGCGAAATCCGCAGAAACACTTGGTCGCCAACACTAAACTCTAGAGGCCTACGATGCTGATCTGCCCAATGACGATATCGGTCCTGTGCAACTCGAAGGCGCTCTCTAACCAACTTAACTATCTCCACAGTCTGCGTGATCATCTCTGGCCCCAACAACTTCCGTTCTCCAACGTCGTCCCATGCCAAAGGGGACCTGTACTTCCTTCCATACAATGCTTCAAATGGGGCCATCTGAATGCTAGCCTGATAGCTGTTGTTATAGGAGAACTCCACTAGATGAAGGTGATCCTCCCAAGATCCGCCAAAATCTAAGGTACACGCCCGTAGCATATCTTCTAACGTCTGAATGATTCTTTCTGATTGCCCGTCAGTTTGTGGATGATAAGCAGTACTGAATCTTAACTTGGTTCCCAAACTTTGGTGTAAGCTCCGCCAAAAATGGGAAGTAAACCGCGTATCCCGATCTGATACTATACTAACGAACACCGTGCTGCCTTACTATCTGCTTCATGTACATTTCTGCTAACTGCTCAGTAGTCTGTCCAACTCGAAAGGGAAGGAAATGAGCGACCTTCGTGAGTCGATCTACTATTACCCAGACTGCATTCTTGCCAGCCGGGGTTCTAGGTAAACCGGTCACAAAATCCATCGTGATGTGCTCCCATTTCCATTCTGGGATAGGAAGCAGCTGTAGCAATCCTGCTGGTCTCTGCTGCTCGGCTTTCACCTGCTGATATACCAGACACTTGGATACAAATCTCGCTATCTCTCTTTTCATGCCATTCCACCAAAAGAACTGCCTGATATCTCGATACATCTTCGTTCCTCCTGGATGAATGGAGTAAATAGAACTATGAGCTTCGGACATAACTTCTTGCCGAAGGTCTCCACTCGGTACACAGAGTCTGTTTCCAAACCTGAGCATACTATCTTCATGAATCACTAACTCCTTCCTACGGCCTGATTCACACTCCGACCGTAACTTCTGAATCTGTGGATCTCCTGCTTGTGCTGCCCTTATCCTCTCTACTAAGGTTGACTGAATCTGTATACTGGTCATTCTTCCTATATCCCTTGGCAAAACTACTTCGATTCCCATACTCTGAAGGTCTTCTAGAATACGCTTCTGCGAGGTCAAGATAAAGGCACTGTCTCTCCTACTCAGTGCATCTGCACTACATTCGCCTTGCCTGGATGATACTGAAGATCTAAATCAAAATCCTTCAGCAGTTCTAACCATCTTCTTTGTCTCATGTTCAAATCTCGCTGCGTGAAAACGTATTTCAAACTCTTATGATCAGTATAGATCTCTACCCGATCCCCGTATAAATAATGCCTCCACAACTTGAGTGAAAACACCACAGCTGCTAACTCCAAATCGTGAGTCGGGTAATTCTTCGCATGGTCTCGAAGCTGCCGAGACGCATATGCTATCACTTTTCTATGCTGCATCAATACACATCCAAGACCCTTCCCTGATGCGTCACAATAAACTGTAAAGCCTCCCGCTCCTACTGGAAGCGTCAAGATCGGGGCTGAGATCAATCTTTTCTTCAATTCTTCAAACGATGTCTGACAGCTAGCTGACCAAACAAACTCTACGTCCTTGTGCGTCAAACGCGTTAAGGGCGCAGAGATCCTGGCAAAGTCCGCCACGAACCTTCTGTAGTAACCAGCTAATCCTAAGAAACTTCGCACTTCTGCAACCGTTTCTCGGGACTGGCCAATGCTCTACGGCCTCAATCTTCTTTGGATCTACTGACACTCCTGTCCCAGAAATTACATACCCCAGGAATGAAATATGATCTAACCAGAATTCATTTGTCGAGCTTCGCATAAAGTTGATTCTTCCTCAATGTCTGTAAGACAGTCCTAAGATGTTTCTCATGCTCCTCTTCACTGCTGGAATAGACAAGAATGTCATCTATGAACACCACCACAAATTTATCCAAATACGGCAGAAAGATGCGGTTCATTAAATCCATGAATACTGCGGGGGTGTTGGTTATCCAAAGGGCATTACTAAAAACTCATAATGCCCATATCTAGATCTGAATGCTGTCTTCTGTATGTCTTGCTCCCGGACTCTTACTTGATAGTATCCTGACCTAAGATCGATCTTGGAAAAGACGCTGGCCTTGCTCAACTGGTCAAACAGGTCATCAATCCTAGGTAGTGGGTACTTATTCTTCACTGTTACTGCATTCAGCTTACGGTAGTCGATGCACATCCATGTCGACCCATCCTTCTTGGGAACTAGAATACTGGCGCGGCCCAGGGCGATTTACTGTCTCGGATGAATCCCTTAGACTTCAACTCTTCTTCATGCTGATACAACTTATCCTGTTCTGACGGCGATATTCTGTAAACTCTATCTGCAATAGGCCTCGTTCCAGGGTTCAACTCAATGCTAAATTCTACCTCTGACTGGAGGTATCCCTGGGAGCTCATCAGGGAAGACGTCGAGAAAATCTTCGACCACTCTCGGAATCTGTCCTGGCTCTGACACTGCTGCTGAGATGACGCCTCCGGCCTGATTCTTCAAGGTTCGAGTAAAGATGAACTGTTCCATCCCAGGAACGCTGAATATGACCCTACCCCTCTATAATCAATTGTCGCATGACTGTCTCTCAACCAGTCCATGCCAAAAATAACATCAAAATTCCCCATAGGGAATTCAATCAATGATCCGGGCAGTAAATTCACACACCTCCATCGGACATAAAAGTGCACTCTGCTAACTTCTACGAGCCTATTGCCGGTGAGTATATCATCCTCTCGGCAATGCCTTAAACTCTAATCCAATCCGTGTAGCATATTGTGCAGAGATGAATGAATGAGTAGCGCCTGAATCAAATAATGCTACAGCGGGAAATGAGGTGACGAGAATTTTACCTCCACCACGTCACTAGACGCTAGAGCTTCTCCCAAGGATAATGTGAGAGCCTGGCCCCACGGAGCCCCTGGTTGCGGCCTTCCTCGACCATGCTGCCTCTGAGGGCCTTCGGCTTCCTGTGCCTGGCGGAACATCTGAGCCTGCGTTGGTAAACGCTGGGCTAGGGGCCTTACTGCTAATATGGCCCTCCACTCGGGGTTTGCCACTGGAGCTGGCAACGCTGGAAACTGCTGAGCTGGCCCTACTGGCCTCTGCATCATAGGACAAGTAGAAATACGGTGGTCTGAACTACCACACCTCAAGCATAAGCCATTCGCTGACCGGCACACCTCCCTCGTGTGCCCTGCCTTCCTACAGAATGTACAGCCCTGGGGTGCTCCCTGACGCTGTTGCTGGTTCCTCGGCTGCTGATGCCGAACTGGCGCTGTATTAGTTGACACGGCCGTCCTCCGCGGCGCTCCTGTATCATGAATACGTACACGGGTGCTGGTGCCGACGTTCGCTGCACTGCTCCTCCTCCAACCTGGGAATGAGATCTCTTTGACCTTCTGTCCTCGATGCTAACCTCTGCTGGGTAAGCTCGTGCCTCCGGGCTACCGTCAAAACAGCGAAACGTCTGGTAGTCGTGTCCTTCCATAAGCTGTAATAGTTCCAAATGAAGTCCCTGCTGGAACCTCATAGCTTTTTCTGGCTCCGTTGCCACCATTGCTGGTACGAAACGGCACAATCTACAGAACTCTGCTGCATACCCATCTACGGTCTTGCCTGCTTGCTTGAGACTGATGAACTTCTGCTGGAGCTCATATCGAGTACTATGCCAAAATACTTGGCCTTGAATCTGTCACTGAAGGTGGTCCAACGAACATGACGTCTTGCACCAACTTCTTCTGATGTCCACCAGTCGCGGGCAAGATCCTGAAGTACCAGTTTGACCTGATCAACCTTCTCATCATCTGGAACCTTGGCTGCCACAAGAATGGCTTCAATGTCTTGAATCCATGCATCCGTAGTGATGGCATCCTCCGTGCCATCAAAATACCTTGGGTTCAAGCGACGGAACCTTCCTGATGCTCCCGAGTCAACCCCGGCATCCTCAAGAGCTAACTGAATACCTTGGTTCAGCAACACGTTCTGCTCCTGCTGCCGAGTCTGTTGCTGTTGGTTAGTGACAAGAAACCCTCGGATGATCTTCAGGAGTGCTACGGCGTCTGGTACTGCCGTCGCTGCTGGTGCTGCAGGAGTTCCAATAACCTGTGGCTGCACTGCCCTGGTTCCACTTCTGCTTGTGCCTGCCCTGGGGAAGGTTCTTCCCCTGTTGCTGCCCAGTCGAGCTATGCTCTGCTGCTCTTCCTCATGGGCCTCGCCCGCTACTAAGAATGAAGCACCCCTATAGAGAAGAAATAAGATTATCAAGTCCGGACGAAAAAGATTTCAAGGATGCAAGTCAGGTTAGAGATCAAGGCAAGAACAGAGAATTCGAAACAGAATTTCAAGGGGAACAAGTTTTGATTGAGACTCCTAATAATTTGCAATACCCACAAGTCTGAAAATCAGACCTGCATGGGCCACCACTAAAACCTTGTCATGCCCCAGTACCGAAATACGGGGATGAACTAGGCCAGCTACTCCATATGAGGTACGTAACGTCATACGGCGATCGTGGCTGTCGAGAGACTAGGGGGTACATGCTACAATCAAGTCTCCTATGGTCCCACAGAGTTCTATGTCTCAATCAATCACATCAAATCAGCAATTAAAGAACATTAAAGATAAAGCAGTAAGGCGTCCCTGACGCTTCATCAAAATGATCATGAGAGACTAGCTTTATAACTTAGCTATCTCAGAGAGTCAGGAGTACAAAATTATAACAGCTGCAGTCTGTTTAATTACAATTATGTACTGACACAAAAGACCAAGTAATCCGGCTAACAGGTGCCGGTGGCTAAACGCCGTAAAAGTAAAGCAGGAGTGGTGGAGAAGAAACCCACTCGAGTCCCCGAGCCGCCATGCTCCTAGTATGCACCATGGATGTCAGGGAGAAGATCGTGTCCTCCGCTCTGCTACGAGATCTGGCCAAACAAAACCGCGGGTCAGCCCCGAATAGCAAGTACCGCCAAAGGGCACAAGAGTTAAGATTAAAAACCCAGCTAATAGAATGACTGATAATAGTAATACTTATGCTACTATTATAGGGTAGCGCAACATCCTCGAACCCATATGGCACCCTTACAACCAAACAAGGACAAAAGGTGCCGCATGGAGTCGGGACGTGTCGTACTCTATAACTTTCACATAAGTTAAAAAGGTATAAACAATAAAAATTTCCTGATCGTGACTTTGGTCGATAGCCTATCTGTCACCCGCACCCGTTTTTTTTAAACGGATACGAGACGTGTCCAAGCCAGCCTACGCCGCAGTGTCGGCGGTAGTACGCTGTCACGGCCATGAAGATCATAATCACAAAGATGCTCATTCACATAATTAATTTAATTTACAATAATCACAAGTTTTACATTTGCAGGAAAATATAAACTTGTACAAATATTGAATGACTATAACTGACTATCTAACTAATCTTCTAGGCGTCTGCAAGTACACCCGAACTCCCCAAGCTAAGTGAATCCACGGCTAACATGAAAATGTTGGTTTCCAGTCAGGAATGGAACGAGCACAATCCACTGAATGCAATTTCAATAAAGAAAATGACTATAAAACAAAGGTTAGACATCAATCATGAGTTTTGAAAATAAACAGTAAAGCCGTAAGAATAGACAGAAAATCAATAGTAGATAAATAGACACATATACTTCCCCACTGTTAGAAGTACCTTTGATATGTGATCGGTCTCGGGACAATTATGCGACACGGTCTACACGGTCTAAAGTTACACGGTCTACAGTTACACGGTCTACAGAAAATATTGCAATAAAGAAATACTGTCTACAGAATAATCATGAACTACACAGTTTAAATGCAATATAATCACAGTCTACACTGTCTACTTTGCAATAAATAAATCACTGTCTACACGGTCTACTTGAAATAAAAGCAACACGGTCTACAAGAAATAAATGCAACACGGTCTACACGGTCTAAGGTCAGATCACACATCCTTGGTACTTCTCACTCCCGACTCAACATTTATAATATAAAAAATCACATAACTAATGACTAATCAATGAAATATAGTGAAAATCAATATCGAAATACAGACAATAAACTGTACTCGCCTGTGGTCCTTTGCTGGTGAAACCGACAGTCTGAACTACTCAATGTGCCACAATAGTCAAAACCCGTACAACAGTCCCCGGAAGCTGAAATAAATATCACCAATATTCTTAGAATAGTCAAATTAGCTAGGGTTGCCTGTTCTTAAGTCCAATTCTGGACACAGGGGCAAAACGGTAATTTCGGGCAAAAATGATGTCCGCCGTTGGACCCGTTTTGCACCGAAAAGTGTGCCAGAGTCAACGGTCTCTAAAGTCGTCAAACTACATGTCTATGGATCCAGTTTTTTGATACGAACCCGACCGTATGTCCAGAGTTGGATTCCGGCGGGCCGTGCACAAAATCACCCTTTGAGTGGGACCGTGGGGCCCGCAAAACGACGTCGGATTCAACTGTCTCAGAATTGGACCAAACTTGGCATACAGGACCAAAAAAATGATATGGTTCTGTTGGCGCAAGTTTCGTCTCGATCCGATGAGCGTGTACAAAGTAATTGAGAAATTTGCAAAGTGTACGATACGGTGAATTTCGACGGATACGCATCAAATTCGTCGCGCACACGCGACCAATTTGAATTTCGTCAAAGCCCACGACCACGAAGCCGATACGCAGCTTTTGATGCTTTCGGTTCGCGACCACGTCGTCCGGATTGGCGTGACGTACGTCGTGTGGAGCGTTTTCATGAATTTTAAAACAGGTTTTTCGTGAACTTTGGGGTCCGATTTATCGGTGCGTAGTCGATAAAATCGACTTTTGTGAATTGGGTTGCGGAGCACTACATGTTGTCTAAAAGTTGTTCAAAAAGAATTTCAAATCTGGCATTAGGTCGATCAGAATCGATCTCCAACCGTGGGTGTTTGGACTGTAATAAGCCCTGTTTTCAAACAGGTTTTCGCCGATATTGGCGTCCAGTTTCTGGGCAGGTTGTGATGCGATCCTCAAATCCCTTTGGTGGGATCTCGAGAGGGTTATATAGGCTTTCCGGACTAATTTAAGGAACGCAAAATGACGGAGTATAGGGAAAGAAATTTACCCACGAAGTTGGAGGTTGGGTTGACGTTGCTGTCGATCTTCCTCGGTCGACCGCGCGCGCGCGCTGCCTCCGGCGCGTCGTGGCCGCCCGCGGCGGCGCCCTAGGCCGGGGAGGTCGCTGGGACAGGGTGTCGGCGCGGTGGGGTTCGGAAATTAGGGTTTCGTCGACTCTCGGTTCTCCCTCTCTTATATATATATAGTTCCTTCCTC
>JANAVB010000886.1:0-58501 GCA_029216955.1 Iris pallida
ACTCATAAGACATCAGAAAAGTTTGAACCCAAATGGGAAGACCCCTTCATCATAGAGACGGTGTACTCTAATATCGCCTACCGACTCGCTAAACCTAACGGGGACTTGTTTATGATGCCAATCAATGGCAAGTTCCTAAAGAAGTATACGCTTGAAGCTTCTCAACATGTACTTCCATCTTCCGATTAAGAAAAATCTATGAATTTTACTACTACATTCATACCCCCTTATCATGATATGTCCCTGGGACCCAGTTGTTCCGGGACATTTTTAATCAATCCCCAATAGAAAACATCCATGTCCACATCACCTCTGAATTGTTTTCTATGTCCCCGTAAAGCTTAAACTTCATTCTCAGTAAGATTAAGCTAAAATCAGTGTTTACCACGTCCACCTTACCTCTGAGTAAATACCCCATAAAATAACCCCGTGTTGTTACTCCTTGCCTATAGAACATCCACGTCCATAAAACCTCTGAGTTGTTATCTGCATCCCCATAAAGTCCGTTCTTACCACGTCCATATCACTTCTGAGTAAGAAAACTCTACCGCTAGCCCCATGTTTACCATGTCCATATTACCTCTGAGTAAACACGTCGGTTCCCTCTCTAAACTTATCATCTGTACCTAAAAACCAAGGTACGCCAAAGATGCTAAGTCTACAAAAATCACAAGTTCATGACAAATGAGCCAACAAAAGTTCTTTATTTTTTTATCAAAAGGAGAAAATGACTATATTCATAAAAAGATACGAACTACAATTAAAACGAAAGACCAAATAAAAAGTACAAAAGGAGAACAAAAAGCTAAGGGTCAGCGGATAGCTCATCAATACGACGCTTCAGAGCCTCAGCCCTAGTCTCGACAGTCGCCAAGACCCAACGTTTAGCTTCATGATGCATCGCTTCTTTGTCCTCGGAGGCGATATCAGTTGTACGCTTGTCATCCAACTCCTTCTGATGGAAAAAGAAGGCCACATGGCGAGTAAACTTCATCGCTTCTTCCTTAAGTATGATGTGTTTGTCCTGCGCTCGTTCAGAATCTGCCAGGAGTTGAGCCTGCTGCTCCTGATGTACGCAAATTTTGGCATCAACCACCATCATACTGGCATCCAAGGACTCCACAGACTGGCCTTCTCTTCCATACCCGAAGTTAACCATTGCTCCTTGGCTTCAGCATCGGCCAGTTCTTTTTCCCAGATGGCCATAGTGTCCATATAGGCTGACCCAACCTCACCGCTAATTTGTATTATTAGTTTACTCAATAAAGTTTATAAAGCTATTATAAAATAAATATTTTTTAAAAGGGTATTTAAACAAAAAAACATCTATATTCCTAAAATTGTTTCTAAATAGTAAATATACTACTTTTTAATCTTTCTAAGCTATATAGATTTTTACTAAGGAATTACCTATCTTAAACGAATTTTCTTTCCTATTAGATTAGATTGTTTCTAATCATGATCGCAACTAATCGACATTTCCTATTTCTTTGCCGAATTCTAACTTCTTTATATCAACCCTAGCCAATCAGACTATTCTGGACCAAATAGGATTAACAGTTTCACCAGCAAAGGACTACAGACGAGTACAT
Organism: Iris pallida; assembly: GCA_029216955.1. NCBI lineage: Eukaryota > Viridiplantae > Streptophyta > Magnoliopsida > Asparagales > Iridaceae > Iris > Iris pallida. The sequence goes on from JANAVB010000886.1 coordinate 1,593, forward strand.
TTCTAATAGTTTTCATATTTGATCATCTCCATGATTCATGTATTTAGTAGTATTTTACATTGATATTTTGTTGATTCTCGACAAGATGATTCATACGATATGGCAGTTATGGATTCTTTACATGTTGTTTGTGACCAATGTATTACTGTATTCGTGACCTTTTTGAATCCATGAGTACTAGTCGGGCGGGGAATTACATTAGTAGACATGTAATATATCCAGAAATATTCCATTTGTCTATTCATGTCTGATAGCAGTCGCACACTTCACGTGCGGGGTGCCAGATTTATACCTAGCTGTTTACATGTCGAAAGTGTATTTCAATTCACTAGTTAGATGCAGTCTTGTCACATATTATTGTTCTTATTTTAGCCATTTATTACAGTTACTTCACCGTCTTTATTACCATGCTCTCATGTTTATACTCACATGTTTCCTGCCATAATTTTCTGTTTATCCACTCACCATGTACTTTAGTATTATTTACTGTTTTATAAATTTTGTCAGATTATTGGAACGGCTGTTAGAATGTACTCATTCCATTCCTGACTGGAAACTAATATTTTTCAGATTAGCCGTGGCTTCTCTTAGCATTGGGAGATACGGGTATATGTTGAGGTCAACCTAGAAGGCGTTAGGTGTATGGTAGTTTTCTATAATTATAAAAGTTTATATTCTTGTTCAAAATATAAAACTTGTAAATTTTATAAAGTTGATTTAGTCTTTTGAATGAGCAATAAAGTTATTCTTCATGTAGTTTTAGAGCAATGTGGCTAGACAGTGTTCTACCGTCGACACTGTGGTGTAGGCTGACTTGGACACGCACTCGTATCCCGTATAACGGTTGCGGGTCGTGACGTGTCACGACCCGTACCCAGTATTGGGCATGGGCCATAGGTACGTCCAGCGTACGCCACAGTGTCGGTATTAGAACGTTGTCTAATTATCCATATTTGTCAACACAACCACGCAATTTATATATTTCAACAACGCAATTCAAAATCCACAGATAAGTTCAAAGCAGAATATTATTTATAATTGACCACAGCCAGAGAAGAGATAGGAAATAAACTGAATAGTCACAAAGAGAGATCAAATAGTAATAACGAATATCCACTAATCAACTCACAAATCCTCAGAATAAAATATAACAACTAAAAGGTTTCTGGAGACAACTCTAATCAAAACTAAATGAAATGTCTAGTTAGATGTCATCTACAGAGGTCAGCTCCGCTAAGGTCGCGTCCGGATCCTCCGGTATGCCAAGATCAGGGTCGACTGTCTGCTCATAGTAAGTAGTACAAAACCCCTCTTCAATTATTTCAGAAACCGAGTTACGATTTGACGTATCTGCCCTCCCTATGTATTAAATCATGTTGTTTTTATATATTAAGATTATTTTTAATTTTGAGGATGAAATTTTTATAAGTTGGGTAGGATGTAAACCCCCTAAGTTTTGGAAATTTTTATTTATTTATTTTACCTAATACGTTTACAATATTTTTACTTTACTTGATTTTCTTTATTTTATATTCCTGTTAACATGTTGGTAGCAAGTTAAAAAGTTACATTTCATACATACATAGATAAATGGTATGAGTTTTTTATGCTAAATATTTCAGGAAGTACTTGTATTATTTTTAGAATGGTTAGGAAATTTATTTATTTTTATTTTCAGTATTTTTTTAATTAAATAAAATCTTGAATTCAAATCTTAATGATTTTTGCTATTATGAGAGTAGCAAGATATTGCTATAACATAAGTAGCTATATGTATAGTATACATATTATTTGTTAAAAAGTTTTAGAAATATTTTTGGTAATTTTGGAAATTTATAAGTTTAATTAGATTTTATTAGCATATATATATATATATATATATATTATATTATATATATATATATATATCTATATATATATATAATATATGCGCTTACTTGTAAAGGCTTCGGCATTTTGTGCCTTTCATGAATAAAAAAGGGGTGGTTTGTTAATATTATATTATATATATATAAAATATATATATATATATATATATATATATATATTATATATATATAATTTATATATATATATGTTAAAAAAGAGAAGCAGACTACTGTTCCCTTGTTGGAACAGTAGTAGACGATAATCGAGCGAACCCCTATCTATACATATATATATAATATATATATATATATTATATATATATAATTATAATATATTATATATATATATATATAGAGAGAGAGAGAGAGAGAGAGATGGAAAAGGAAAAAAATATATATATATAGAGAGAGAGAGAGAGAGAGAGAGATGGAAAAGGAAAAAATAGAAATAGGTATTAAAACCCTAGCGCCACCTAACTCGACCCCTGGTCGTCGCTACACCGGCCACCACCACGCACACCACCACCGTGCGGCCAGATTTCGGCTGTCGCCGTCGCTCAGGTGGAACAGCAGCGGTTGCCGCACCAAACATGACAGCAACAGCTGCAATAAATGGCAGTAGAGCTCCTCCGGGTATGCCTATTCCCCGTCATTTTTCTCCTTCGTCGTTCGAAGGTTTTTCGAACCGAAAATTTCTACATATAGACAACCCAACCACCTGCAATCCCCTTCAAGTAGTTTATTTTTATTCGCCTTGTGCACATCGTAAATCGAGTTCCAAAATCGAAAAAAACTTGATTTTTCTAAACAACTGAACTGTCCCAACCACCCATGTTTGTGGTCAAATTGCGACTAGGTTATCGCAAATTTTAGAAAAATGATTGAACAGAGTTTTAGACCACCTAACCGAGATTAAAACCCTACTTTTAGTTTTATTTTAGATGACTATATTCTGTTTAAAATATTCCAAATTAGAGAAAAATATATTATAAAACATTAAAAACCTCGACACGGAGTCAGTCCCGACAAATTAGATGACTTGGTCATAAACTAGTCACATCGAAAGACGCGTATGGACTTCATGCATATATAGGATTTGATGGAACTCGAATTGGTTGTGTGTGCACGACGAATTCGAGACGTATCCGTCAAATTTTTTCGTATCGATGATTTTCCAATTTTGCCAACTACTTCGTGCACGTTCATCATCTCGAGACGAAACTTGTGCCACTGGACTTTTGTCATTTTTTTGGTCTTGTGAGCCAAATTTGGTCCAATTCTGAGAAGGTCGACCGGAACGCTATTTTGGCGAGCCCGCGACCCGATCCAACGGACAAATTTGTGCACGACCCACCAAAATCTAACTCTAGACATACAGTTCGGTTCGTATCATCAAACCGAATTCATAAACATATAGTTTGATTACTTTAGAGACCATAGGTACTGGCGCACTTTTCGGTGCAAAGCGGGTCCAACGGTGGACACTATTTTGGCCCAAAATTATGATTTTGCCCTGTGTCCAGAATTGAACTTTTGGGTAGACATTTTTAGAAATTATTTTATACCAAAAACATTCGTGATATTTTTTCAGCATCCAAAGGCGTTTGTGAGATTTGACCATTCATTGCTCCACTGATCTGACTATTCGAGCTACTGGATACTGACGTTTTGCACACAACCTCAGGAAAGTATACCTTTCCCACTGTACAGTATTTTCATGCATATTTCTATTATTGTTATTTTTAGTCATACTTGGTTACTGCTTCTCATGTTCATGTCATTGCTATTTTTCTCGAGATATTTTATCATTCTATATATCACTGTTGTTTCATGTATAGGTCCTGATAGTGTTGCTTTATCCTAAGTCACATTCACATGATAGGTCTTGACCTGCTACTTGTATTTGAGTTGATTCGACTTGACATGACCTTGTATAGTTCATTGAGACAGAGAGGACAGTTACTAGGCATACGGGCTATATGATATTATTATGTTGGTCGATAGTTCGGATGAGCTTCGGTTGTATTGATGATTCTGTTGGCCATTAGTTTCGTGCTATGGTTGTGATATTTTGTTGGTCGTTAGTTTTTTGCTACGGTTGTGATATTCTGTTGGTCGTTATTCTCGGAGGAGATACGATTGTGATTATTCTGTTGGCCGTTAGTTTTGGATGAGCTGCGGTTGTGATGGTACATGTATCTGTTAGTCCAAGTGTTGAAAGTTGTCCTTGATGTTGCGTTTCATGTAGTTGTTTAGAAGTAGAGTGTCATATTTCTGTCATTTCCTTTATGCATGTTATTTACTGTCATAGTAGAATGTTCTTTCTGTATCTTATTACGTCCCCCTGAGGAACTGGTGAATTCTCCAGGTGTGTGCTTTTATGACTTTCTGCAGGTGTTCTAGCCAAGGCCGTGCACATCTCTATTCAATCGAAGATGATTGCTTTTGGGATCGTCTTTGCTTTGCTTGACAATTTCTTCCGTTGTTTATGTATTTCTAAAAATAGTTGGTAGTAGATTTGTCTCCGTCCAACGTCTTGTACAAAATAACAATTCATAGTTGATTTATATCATTATTCTTTTATTTTTGTGGATGAGATTTAATTGTCATGGTTTACTGCATTTTACAGCTTACGCATATTTACTATACGACTGGAAAGTCTACGTACCTAGTCCTACGTATTTTAGGACTGGAGCGTGACATCAGCATCAGTTCTTGTTCCCAGATGGACATGGTGTCCATATAGGCCTTGTCTCAACCTCAACCGCTAATTTGGCACGCTCTTCTTCTATCAAAGCGAAAAGATCATTCCGCTGGATAATCTGGAGCTCAGTAAGGTAACGGTCGAGCTCCATAATAGAAGCCTCCAGAATCTCAGCCATATGGTCATGACCTTGGTGAGATCGGATCAACCCAATATGCGGGATCACCATTGCCTTGGCTGTTATAAAACTTTCGTCTTTCTCCAGCACGGTGGACACCTCCTCCTTAGCATCTTGTACACTGTCTCGACAATGTACTTCACGTACTCGTCTACATCGACTAAAACTTGAGGAGTCATAGGGGCGCCATTACAATCCCCATGTGGACAAAAGGGATAGCCGAACTTGTAGACGACACAACATCTTTGCTCGGCAGAACGGCCATCACCTCGCTCATCGAACCTGCGACCTCCAGAGCTTCAGGATTTGGGTCCTCCTGAGGAGACTTCGACTCGAGAATCTCAATATTTGTAGGCTCCATCTTATAGGATCGATGGCACCTCTAGAGGGGGTGAATAGAGAGCAGTAGAAAATAATTACTAATTAAATATTATCTAAGCAGGTGAGGTAAATGATCAATCAAATATAATGCAAGTAATGCAGTAAAATAGTAGAAGCAAGAAAGCAATACACAGATACAGCAAGTTTATACCAATTTCCTTCTGAGAGGACTAGTCCAGTTCGCGAGAACTCTTGCTCGCTATAATCCACTATTTTGAATAGAGATTACATCGCGTGCTTTACTCCGAAGAACATGCCAACTTCAACGCCGTCGTATTTTTATCGAAGCCCACGATCAAACTTCAACAACACCTTTTCTGAGAAAAACTTTTATACGCCAAGCATGTACAACTCGAATACTAGTCGGAAACCACCGGCACTTAGAAGAATTGGGTTGTTCTTGGAGATTTGAAGATTGAAGCTTTGTAACTTGAATAGAAAGCTTAGGAATAGATAGAGAAGATGAATGAATGGGTCAATAAACATGGGAATTTCTTCTATTTTATAAGTTTTTCTAGGATAGAGTTCGGGCAGAACTCGGTAGCCTAACGTTCATAATTTTGAACGTTGGTGATCCAAAATAATAGGTAATGTTGCTGACCAGAAGAAATCCCAGGGGACCGAGTTCGGTCCGAATGGGCAGAACTCTGGCCGAGTTTGGTTGCCTTGGTTTCTGGTCAACCTGAGTTGGTTTTTGGATGTGTTTGGTTTAAGTGAATCAAGTTTTGGTTTAGGAGAAATGGATCAGTATAGGTTTTAGGATTTGATCTTTCTAGATGCCAGTGATCCCGACGCACAAGTCAATCTAGACTCAATAAAAGGAAAATACATAATAAATGTGAAACAATTATGAAGACGAATTCTGCACACTTCTTGTTTCTTTTCATATCAAGTTCGGAGTTGAAGTCAATTATCAAAATCGGTTTGACTATGGGTTAACGGGCCAACAATCTCCCCCATTTTGATAATTTGACAAAACTACGATTGTTACTTAAAAATGTTCAGCTTGATCTGGAGGTAGACTTGATGTAGTACTTTAGGTACGGTAGTAACTTTGGCCGTCAATATTGGTACAATATAAATGCTCCCCCGTAATGTATAGTCAAGTCTTACTCTCCCGTAACAAAAAATATCAGCTGAATCTGTCTAGATAAGAAAAAAAATTCTCCAAACAAACTTTTAGCAAAAAAATTGTGAATAATTGTGAATAACATAGTTGTGAATAATATGTAGCTGCGGTATATTTATTTTAAGTTAAGTATCCAATTACTCCCCCGTTTTGTCACATAAACAAAATATAGGAATACTCAGCACAGAGAACAGTAAAAACAGTAAGATTTAACTGAAATAAAGAAATAGTGATGAAAATGAGAGATACTTACATAAACTGATATAAAGCAAAAGTTTATACATCACTAAGATAACTGATAACGCTTGAAAGAAGCATATATCATCACTAATACAAAGTCACAAAAAAATAAAAACATAACTAGTGGTGAACTATCACGAGGAAACATGCCCTCAATCATCGTCCTCATCATCACCAGCAGCAGCACTAGAAGGACCGGTCTCAGCTGAACGGTTGGGATCATAACGGGCAGCAGCAGGGTCAAAGTATTATTAAGCCTGTGGATTATCAATCCGATAGCCAAGTCGGATCAGATCACAAACCATAGGGACGGGTCCACTAGGGTTGTGAGCAAGACTGTAGGACATATCCTACAAAGTGTTGGACTTAGCTTGGAGCTGAAGTGGTAGTGGTACAAAAATCCATGGAGCAAAACTGGTCCATCATAAGAGTCTGAAGTGACTCAAGAGTAACACCACCAGAAGGATGAGTAGGAGGATGAGTACCAGCAACTAATGGGTCAACTAGAGGAGGCGCCAGAATAGCAGGGGCAGGAGTGGAACAACGATGCTCATGAAGATAAGCATGAGCACCATCCTCAGCGCAATCCTCGAGTCCAACCTCAAAGTGTTGAAAGATATAAGGGAGACACAGCGCATAAAGAAGATGTCGCGGTTTCTTGCGACACCGTTCCATAGCGGCGATAATAGTCTTGGGTAGACTGAAGGGGATGTGAAAGTGGAGATGGTAGATAGCTGAAAGCTCTAAGAAAGAAATCTCATCAGTGGATGTATTCTTTGCAATGATAGTGGAGAATACCATCCTATAAAGATCATAAAAATAGTTGTTCAGATGCCTAGGGCGAAGGGTGCCTTTTGGTCGACGGTTTGGTGCACATAACAAGTCACAAAAAGAGTCAAAAGTTGTCCCTTCGGGAAACTAGACAGAAGAGATATCCATCAGGGCTTCTCCAATATTTGGAATGTTGAGTATGATGGCTAAGTCATCGCTATCAAACTCAATATCGATTCCACCAACTTTTGATTTTACTTTCTAATTTGTGACCAATAAATTGCAATAGAACATTCAAATAGCATTGGCATAAATAGTAAAACTAGATTGAACTAAATCTAGCAATTGATGATGTTCAAAAATGTTCACATGATCCGAAAATATTATAAAATTTATGGAAGCACCCGGACAAAGTTTTATTTGATGGAAATCATTGAACCACTTATTTGATGTCTTTTCTTTTTGAAAAAAGGAATTTTGGAGCAGAGAAAAAAATTGAAAGGAGTGGAAATAAAGAATTTATACCGAAATCGAAGGTAGACAGTCGAAGAAAACTTCGAGAGAGCTCTGAATCCAAAGTTTGAAGATTTGAGAAGCTTGGAGGATGGAGATCCAAGGAACTAGGGTTAGGGTTTCGGTAGATTTTGGTAGCTGTTGTGAGGTTGAAGATGATGAGAGGGTGTTTAAATAGGGAGAGGCTCGGCTGTCCAGCTTCTGTTTGAATTCACCTAGACCGAGTTTGGTCCAAGTTCGGCCAGAACTCTGATCGAGTTCGGTCACCTGGAAATCAGAACAGATGTTGGAAAGTGTGTGATAGTTTTTAACATAAATACAAAATTAATTAGAAATATTTGTGTTGAGATAAATAATTAATATTAAATAATTAATAACAAATAAATCGCTTTGAATACTTCAAGTTTGCTGTAGGGGCTAGATCCCAGCTAGCGGTAGTCCGAAGACTAGTACACCGTGTCGCTTCAGGCTATTTACACATGTGTGACAGAAGGGCCCTTCCGGCTTATAAGCAAAATAATTTTTCCGAATTCATGAGTATTAATTAATAATATTTAATTATATTACTTCAACATTCGAAATTCCTAATTCCCTTCGTATAAAGTTAAAACGATCTTCAACTAGAGGTTTAGTGAAGATGTCAGCTAGTTGATGTTCACTGTCAACAAATTCTAGGTTAATGTCACATTGTAAAACATGATCTCTTAGAAAATGATGTCTAATTTCTATGTGTTTAGTGCGTGAGTGACATATTGGATTTTTAGTGAGATTAATGGAGCTAATGTTATCACAGTAAATAGGAATATGCTGAAATGACAACTGATAGTCTTCTATGGTTTGCTTCATCCATAAATTTGACCACAACAACGTCCTACAACGATATACTCAGCCTCGATTATTGATAATGCAACAAAATTTTGCTTCTTAGAAAACCAAAAGACTAAAGACTTACCTAGAAAATGACATGTACCACTGGTACTTTTACGATGGACTTTGCATCCGATAATTTTACGTCCGAGTAACCTATCAAGTCAAACGAATCGGTTTGGGATACCAAAAACCAGTCGTCAAAGTTCCTTTAAGGTATCGTAAGATACGCTTAACGGCGTTCACATGTGATTCTTTAGGACAAGCCTGATACAGTGCACATAACACATAAAACATAATGTCAGGACGACTAGCAGTTAAATACAGTAAACTACCAATCATACCTCTATACTTACGTATGTAAGTCGGTGTGCCACTTTCATCTATATTAAGCTTTGTAGATGTTGCCATTGGCGTGCCAATTGGTTTGATATTTTCCATGTCAAATTTCTTTAGCATAATATCCTTTGTGAACTCTGCTTGATTTGAAAACCAGGGAAGAATGTAAGTTCTTCCATCATGCTTATTTCGAATTCACTCTGTATACACTTAGCAAACTCGTTATATAGTATCTCATTAGTTGATCCAAAAATTATGTTATCTACATATATTTGTACTAACAAAATCTTTGTCCAAAGATTTTATAAAAGAGTTGAATCAACCTTCCCTTTTGAAAAACTGTGATCAAGTAAAAAGGAACTAAGGTGCTCATACCATGCACGAGGTGCTTGTTTGAGACCATAGAGAGCCTTTCGAAGCTTGAATACGTGATCAGAATTTTTGAAATCTTCAAAACCGGGAGATTTTTTACAAAAACTTCTTCTTTTATAAAACCATTTAGGAAAGCACTTTTGACATCCATTTGAAAAAGTTTAAAACCATAAAAACTTGCAAAAGCACAAAGCATACAAATGGATTTTAGTCTAGCAACTAGAGCATATGTCTCATCATAGTCAATGCCTTCTTCTTGATTATAGCCTTGAGCTACTAGACGTACTTTATTACGTGTGACTGAACCATTCTTATCTAGCTAATTTTGGAACACCCACTTGGTACCAATGGATGATCAATAGGTCTGGGAACAAGTTCCCAAACTTGATTCCGTTCAAATTGGTTGAGTTCCTCTTGCATAGCAGAAATCTAAAATTCATCATTGAAAGCTTCTAAAATATTTTTAGGTTCAATTTTGGAAACGAAAGCAACATTATCTATTACTAGATTTCTTGTGCTTGAACGAGTACCTACACCTATTGATACGTCACTATTACCAGTTCTTTCAGATGGTCTGGCATAAATCGTAATCATTTCGACCGACTTTTCAGATAGGACATGGATGGTGTATCTTCTGGTGTTGGGGTTTTCTCTTCTTCATTGTCACTGTCGTCATTACGTTGATTATTTAGCTCATCAAATTTGACATTTATTGATTCTTCAACAGTAAGTGACTTTTTGTTGAATACTTTATGGCCTTTGTTTTTTGCAACATAGCCCAAAAATATGCCCTCATCAGCTTTCTCGTCAAATTTTCCCAAATTGTCTTTTGTATTTAGAATAAAACATCTGCAACCAAAGACCTTGAAATAGCTGATGTTAGAATTTCTATCAAACCATAATTCATAAGGAGTCTTTTTAGATATGGGTATAATCAGAACTCTATTTAACACATGGCATGTTGTATACAGCTTCTGCCCAAAAATACTTTAGAATTTATAGTGATTAAGCATAACTCTGGCTATATCGCACAGAGTTCTATTGTTCCTCTCCATAACGCTATTCTGTTGAGGAGTCCTGGGGCAAGAGAATTCATGTGATAATCCATTTGGATCACAATAAGATTTAAAGTCATGGTTATCGAATTTTCCTCCATGATCACTTCGAATCCGAGTAATCATGAATCCTTTCTCATTTTGGACCTTTTTAAAAAGATACAAATTCAGAAAAGACCTCATTATTGTAAGAAAGTAAATCCAAGTATACCATGAATAGTCATCGACTATCATGTAAGCATAAAGCTTACCGCCAAGGCTGACGATTCTACTTGGTCCAAATAAGTCCATATGAAGTAATTGCAAGAGTCTAGAGGTACTTACAATATTTATTTATCTGAAAGATGATCTAGGTGTCTTATTCTTTTCACATTCGGCACAGACCATGTCTTTCATGAAAGTTATTTCAGGTAAGCCTCTTACCAGTTTCTTGGTGGACAATCTTGCAGTAGTGTCCATGTTCGCATGTCCAAGACGTATATGCCATACCCAGCTTTTGTTTTGAGTTGTGAACAAACACTTCCATGTCTGTTAGTCTTCTCTAACAAATATATTACATATATGTTGTCCTCTCTTATTCCCTCAAAGGAGATTATTCCAGAAGATTTATCATAAACAAAACATTTATTCTTAACAAAATTAATTCTATAAACATGATCAGTCAGTTGACTATGCTTAATAGATTATGTTTTAATTTTGTCACTAAGCATAAATCTTTAATAATAGGTGAGGGAGAAGTACCTATGTCGCCAATTCCAATGATTTGACCTTTAAGGTTATTCCTAAAGGAGACATAGCCTTCTTTCTTCATCGATAGAGTTGCAAACAATTTGTTATCACCTGTCATGTGCCTGGAGCAACCACTATCGAGTATCCATTTGCTTCTAGTATGAGGAGGAAGGTCCACCTACAACGCAAGTTGGAGATGTAACCTTTGGTACCCACTTTCTTGAGGGTCTTGATATGTTAGTTTTTGGAACCCATATATACACATTCATAGGTGATACATGTTCTTTTATACCACAATAGTGACATATAGCAGAAGTGTTAGTGCTAGGTACAGTTCGAAGATCATGTATGTAAATTTTTGAAGATGTGTGTGTCTTCTTCTTGTGTGGAAAGGTGTACATTTATACATAGCTTTTGACAGTTTTAGCAGTGTTGGCTGTTGTGCTTGTGTTTAGCCTTGTGATTTGTGTTCACCTGAGCTATAGGTTTAGCAAGCTGTTTGCCCAGTTTGATCTCTAACTTTTTAGAGATATCACAAGCTTCATTGTACTTGGTCATGAGTGCATCTACTCTCTGAGCAGCATGTTATACTTTTTTTTCTCTAGTTCATAGAGATCGTTAAGTTTTACATTTTTTTGATTGGATTTCTCAAGCTTTTTAAAAGATTCATGTAAGCTTAACTTCAAAGAAGTAATCTCATTTGTGTCACTAGAAGAATCTCTAATTATCTTCTAGCATTCTAGATTGCTCTAAAAACTCAGATTGTACAAATTTTAGCTCTTTCTTAGCACCTTTGTACATATCTATCATTTTTCTCTTATCTTCTAATAGATTAGTAAAAGCATCAGACAATTCAGCAAATGTAAATTGTCCATAGAGAGGGTTTGTAATTACCTTAGCATTTGTTGCCATGAAGCATATGTTGGCTGAGCTGCGAGGCTTCTCTTCTTCTTCAGAATCACTAGCTTCACTTTCATACCAGATGCTAGTGTTGGCATATTTTCTAGTTGTAGACCTTCTCTTGCTTGTCTGATCATGTATGCTTCCCTTCCTTATAACAGGGCAGTCCTTCTTGATGTGTCATGTTCTTTTACAGCAGAAGCAGATGTTCTTCATCGTCTCTGGAATCTTTCTTCTTTTTCTTCGACTTCTCATATCTGAGTAATCTACTGAATTTTCTTGTCATAAGGGCCATTTGTTTGTTGTCTGAGCAATCTGTCTCACTTTCATCGTCAGAGGCTGCCTTGTGGTAAGCTTGAATGCTATCGCCTTCTCTTTTGGAGCTGACTCTACAAAATCCTTAAGGTCTAGCTCATGTGTCATAAGCTTTCCCATAAGGGTTTCAATAGTCATGACTGTGAGATCATTTCTTTCAATAATGGTAGTCGCTTTAGGATTCTAGTTCTTTGTTAGTCCGCGAAGCACCTTCCAAATCTTCTCGTAATTGTTGTATTCTTTTCCAAGGGAAGATAGAGGACTAACAATATCTAGGAACCGAGTAAACATATTCGTAATAGTCTCATTAGGCTTCATTTTGAATGCCTCATACTCTTGTGTCTTTCTTGAGATTTGGACTCCTTAACTTGTAAAGTACCTTCATGAGTAACCTCAAGAAGTTTCCAAACCTCGTGAGACGTGACACATGTAGAAACTCTATTGAACTCAGTTCTATCTATAGCATAAAATAAAATTGATGGCTTTCGCATCAAGACTAGCTTGTTTCATTTCACTGTCGATATATCTGTCGAATGGTTTTTCAACTAGAACACCTGCTACCGTAATGGATAGTGGTTTCATATATCCATTCATGACAATCGACCATAAATCAAAATCAAGAGACTTGAGAAAAAAGCTCATCCGTGTCTTCCAATACGTGTAGTTTGTGCCATAAAATAGGGGTGGCCTATTGTTGATTGACCTTCACCATTGCTTGGATATAAGGATGCCATATCTCAAGGAGTTTTAGTCTGACTAGAAATAAAATCTGCTCTGATACCAATTGTAGGATCGATGGCACCTTTAGAGGGGGGTAAATAGAGTGCAGCAGAAAATAATTACCAATTAAAAATTATCTAAGCAGGTGAAGTAAATGATCAATCAAATATAATGCAAGTAATGTAGTAAAATAGTAGAGGCAAGAAAACAATATGTAGACACAGCAGGTTTATACTGGTTTTCCTCTAAGAGGACTAGTCAGTTCGCAAGAACTCTTGCTCGCTATAATCCACTATTTTGAATAGAGATTATACTACATGCTTTACTCCGAAAAACCCGTCGTGTTTTTATCCGAAGCCCACGATCAAACTTTCAAAACACCTTTTTTGAGAAAAGTTTTTATACGCCAAGCTTTGTACAACTCGAACACTCCTAGTCGGAAACCACCGGTACTTAGAGAATCGGGTTGTTCTTGGAGATTTGAAGATTGAAGCTTTGTAACTTGAATAGAAAGCTTAGGAATAGATAGAGAAGAATAAGAATGAATAGAAATAGGAATTTTTTTTCTTTTTATAGGTTTTTCTAGGACAGAATTTGGGCAAAACTCGGTAGCCTAACGTTCATAATTTTGAACGTTGGTGATCAATAAGAATAGGTAATGTTGTTGACCATAAGAAGTCCTAGGGAACCGAGTTTGGTCCGAGTTCGGGCAGAACTCTGGCCGAGTTCGGTTGCCTTGGTTTCTGGTCAACTCGAGTTGGTTTTTGAATAGGTTTGGCTTAAGTGAATCAATTTTGGTTTAGAAGAAATGGATCAAATAGGTTTTAGGATTTGATCTTTCTAGATGCCAGTGATCTTGATGCACAAGTCAATCTAGACTCAATAAAAGGAAAATACAAAATAAATGTGAAACATTATGAAGACGAATTCTGTACACTTCTTATTTCTTTTATATCAAGTTCAAAGTTTAAGTCAATTATCGAAATCGGTTTGACTATGGATTAATGGGCCAACACATCTGACTGGCAACAGTGTCAATGCCAGAAACTACGATAGCCGAATCTCTCGAAGGACCCATCACAGTCCCCCAAGCGGATTAAGCGGAGGGACATTCTTCCACCATAGGGCCCTTCTCCTTATCAAGATCTACCCCAGAGGGTTTACCAACATTAGGGCCCACCGAAGTAGGGTCAAAAACAATACCTGCTGTCGGGGAAAGTTCCTCTACGCCGTCTCCTAATATGGGAGCATGCGTAGAATCGGGAAGCGGAACGACTTCCTCCATACCACTTTCCGTTGGGACATGAGTAGGGCTCGGCAACGAAGTCGCCTCAACTTCTGCCCCCGGACAGGTGGAGGACTCAGTTGCGAAATAGGGTCCTCCCTACCATGCTGAGGGAGAGCTCGGCCAAAATCACGTCGGCCTGGTTCTCTTCGATCATTGTAGGATTCCCCTATGTATCCTCAATAGCATCATCCGGGATGTCTTTCGAAGAAGATGAGTTCCAATCAACTTCTTCTCTTCCGGAGGATCTTGCGTCATCGCTTCCTCCGGGGCCTCAGCAGCGATCTTATCACTTGTGCCCGTGGCTGGCTGCTCCACTGCATGCAAAGACCCTACTTGATCTCCCCGAATGGTCAACAGGGGATGTTCAATGTCTTCAGATGCCACCACATCAACGACATCATCTCCAGTATAGTCAAAGGCGGCCGAAACGTCCATCTGGATGGCGTCATCTAAATCCTCCTCTACGAGAGACTGCACAATAGAGGGAATGCACTCTTCAGAAGAGCTTGTAACCTCATTTTCAAAAGCTTGTCCAGATACTGCTTTGATGTCTGAGATTTCTTCCTTGTCACTTCCTGCAAATAAAAAGGAAGTAAATATACACAAAAAGAAATATCACATCGCCTTCTTAAAGTGCTGACTTACGGTCATGGGGATGGACTCTGTTGGTCCCCCTGTAGGCAAAGCCATGGTAGCCCCTGACTTAGTCGCCAACATTTTCCTGGACTTCTTGGACGCAGGGACCTGTATCTGTTAAAGTGCACCTCTTTAATTGAGTATCCACGGATTCCTCTCGCGAGCCCTCCGCTCGTGCTACCGGGGCTACCACGGGAACCGCAGCTTATGGCAGGCAATACGCCCGTGCTTTCGCAAGCATGGTCTCAGACGCCTCTAACTGAGTCCCGATAATGAAATTGGTCTCCCTATCGTAGCCAAGAGATATCATGTTCAATAAACAAAAGAGCTTGATGGCAAAACAAAATGTGTGGCCAGGCATCTGATGATCAGCTGAGTATAGCTAAACAATAGAGCTTGATGGCAGAAAACAAAATGTGCGGCCGAGCTTGATGGCAGAAAACAAACTCCCAAGAAACCCCAAGCAAGTACTTGGGTTCCTGAAGATCAGCTAAGTGTAGCCAAACTGGCAAGAAAAATGGCTTGGTAGATACGGCCCCAGGAAGCAATGATTCATATTTTGATATACCAAGTGTGAGGGCCGAATGCTTTACAACCAGCGAAAACCCCACACTGGCAGAGAAATGGCATCCACGCCTGAATCCTCCAACTCTTCATTTGCTTCAAAGCCCAGAAATATTGGGCCAACTTTAGAGATGTCCCACCCTTGAAGATGGGACAAGATTTTCCTAAAAATAGGACACCGGTATGCAGCCACCTCCTTCTATAGTAGCGACGGATAAGAGCATCATCGACAACATACCCCTCATCCATGCCAGGAATCATTACATTGGAAATGATGCAATATCAACCATCCCATTAGGTAGTGATAAGGCAGCTCCACTCGAAGAAAATTTCAACTTTTCCTTTCGAGGCGATGATATCTACTATAAATTCTCTTAAACCCTGCATCAGATTGTACACCTTCGCGGGAGAAGCGAAAGGACAGCTAAAAACCAGGTTTACGACATGCAGGATAAGGTTTCTAGTCACTCTACAGAATCGGATCAACCAGAAAATACGTAGTCTCGGAGCCATATCATTAGATAGGCAACCAGCATCACCTTCGGTAACATTTTGTAGGCGTAGTGCCAGAAGTAGCTATAGATGTTGTCGATCGGCTCTCTGTTTTCATCCTTGCATGGATTCCATACTAAGCCTTTTTATCTCAGCAAGCACCTCCGCATGTGTAAGACCCTGGGGGGTAGTGAAGCGAACCTTCAACGGATCACTCTCGTCTTGAGCGAAGATATAATCTCTAAGCAGTCACGTGAGGTTGTGCCTTAGTCTTATCCCTTCGCTGATTCAGATAATGATGACTCACTATTTCTTTAAAGACCGCCATCATTTCTGAGTTCTTCTCTTCCAAGTCGAAAGTATTCTTCATACGTCTCAGTCCCCCAAGAAAGCTTCGAGACCTCAAATATCTCATGAAGTGCCAATCCAAACTCCCCTACAGGCGTATAGAAAATCCCAGTATGGGAATTGTAACTCCATGAGGGCCAAAAACATGGGCCGATTTATCTCTATGTCGGCGTGGGTAGCGTGGAGCTGTAAGCCCCTTGAATTTAGAGCTTTTTTTTCAATTTTCTAAATTAATTATTTGAATAAATATTATTATTTGATTACTATTTGATTAAATGCTCTTTACCGTGACTTTGACTTCTGGAGTCAGGGATGCCAATCTCTGGAAACTCTCTTCATCATTGTGTAGTAGATAAGATTACCTTCATGTTGATATATCATGTCCCATCCAAACTTGTTCTCTTGTACTCTTTTTGTTTCACACGACTTCGGGTCAATTTAGACCATTTGATCATTAAATAATTATTAATTGATTTTTCCACTTTTATTTTTCATCATCATATGCACGTTACCGTGACTTTTAAATTAGGAGCACAAGACTAGTCATTTTTTTGAAACCAACTTCTCATGCATGACATACTCGAGACACCTTACACCCATGACCTTCGTGTCCCACTCAGACACACCATCTTGTGCTTCATTTTTTTTGTACAACTTTTGGGTCAATTTAGGCCAATTAATTATCCACCGTAAAATGTGACCTGACTTCCAGTTTAATTTTGAGACCCGACATTGATCCAACCTAGTCGACCCAAAATATGGACATGGTCCACACGAAGTCTACTACCTACATGATACTTGTGTCCCATTATTTGTGCCCCCGCATGCTACTTATTTATCCATGATCATAAATACCTAAAAATTAAACTATTTATTGTACCAAGTCCGTTTAGACCGACCCGGCTCAACCGAACCCAACCCAAGCTTCATGTTACCCCCTCATGGACACCCACACCCTCATTTTCCTAAAAAATACTAAACAATTAGTCTACCCATTTTTAAATATTTAATGTACTCCATTGATTTAACTCCTTAGTTATAAACCTAATCCCCATTTAAATCCTAGCCTTTGATCTTGTCTCCAATAATCCCAACCACCCATTCCTAGCACAAACACACAAACACACTCCCTCCATATTGGTTGGCCCTAACTTTAATATCTATCACTCGCTCTCTCTCTATTCTTCCTTTAATAACCACACACGTATATTTCTCTCTTCCTCTCTCATTTTATTCAGCCATAACCCCCCACTCACACCCGACACCACCATCACCATCCCCGACAGCCCATGGCCAACCCCCTCCTCTCTTCTTCCTCCATGGCCGAGCTTTTCCCTCTCCTTCTATTCTTCATTACCATCCCCACTTCATCACCATCACCACTTCATCACCATCACCATTAACCATGTACCCGTGCCCCTAATCAGGGTGCGGGTCGTGACACGTTTTGTGGTAGCCCATACAGGTCAGAGTCGCAACTAGTGCAATTTCATAGTGGTGCTTGACTTAGAGCGCTGCTATGAGCCTGTTATTAGGATATAGGTTCTAGGTTATGATAGGAGTTGCTCAATCACAGTTAGGAACTCTTGATAGATTCCAGGGATAACCCCTAAGAATCTTATTTTGAAAACTCTTGAGTCTATTCCCACTTGCCTCCATTTACACTTCCTTGATTTGTTGTTGATTTTGATTCCTGATGTTCGTTGTTGACTTTGATCTTGCATCGAGATAAATTTTGTGGATTTAATTAAGGTATATCCTTATAAGGTAAATGTCTACTTTATTTATGGAGTTTAGAATTTATTGCAGCCATACAAGCTAGTATGACAAGGACATAGAGCCTGATTTTAGATATGCTTATCCTAGTTATGGAATTTGGATTTTCTTGCAGCCATACCGGTTGGCGTGATAAGAATTCCAAATGACATAATTTTAGGGTGTATACCTTAGTTATGGACTCTATCATTTATTGCAGCTATGCTTACTGACGTGCGAAAATTCTGGCAACATAATTTTAGGAAGACGTATATGGTTATCAGATTATATCTTAAATCGGATCACTTCGTTATGGCCAGATGAGCAAGAACAAATTCTTATCATCATTCTTTCCCGTCTTGGTTAACTCTGTCTATCTACAGCCACAATTAGGATTTTCTCAACATGATTGTTTGTGTTCCCTCTTTCCTATGATTTGACTAAACTTTTCTTCGCTAACCTCTTGGATAATTCTTCTCGTCCTTCCTGATAATTGTTTAAGGTGCCTCATGGGTTGATTCGGGAAAGGTTCGAAAAGTATATTTATCCTTGTATTACGAAATTGGGAGTTTGCATCCAGAGAAATACTGGCGAGGTATGACTTCAGATAACGGCATCATGGTTAAATATGTTCTCGAATTTTACTTGGACCACTCCCTAAGCATTTTGACTAACATCTTCTCCTTTTTTTGCAAAAAAAATTATTTGGAAATATTTTACGGATTTAACCAAATTAAGTTCAGGAACCTATATTATCTGGCGTGGCAGCTGTGCACTGCAGCCATCCGTCGCATTATGGAACAAGGAAGTTAATCGCTGCCAGATGTACACTAGCGCGATAGTAACTTCATATGACATAATTACGGAGGTATATGGTTCTTGAGTTTTACTTCGACTACGTCCTATGCATCTCGTTTGGCCTCTTACTATTCTTGGAAATATTTCGACAATCTGTCATGTCTTGCTTGACCCTTACCTTGTCTGAATATTGATATGAATTGCTAGACCCAGTCTTAGGCCCTTGTTACCTTCTATTTTTGATGATTGGATAGCCAAACCTTGTTAACAGATTCTGTAGTGTAACTATAATATGTTATTACGTGTGATTGTGATGAGTATATTTTTCCTAGGGATTTATTGGGTTAAACTTATAGGACAGATATGAGTGACTGATTATAGTGGACTTAGAAACCATTAAGAATGATTAGTTTGATAGTATAGCTTGGTTTTAAGGTATCTAAGAAGGAGTAATAAAATATTATATTTTATGACTACATATTAAGGACTAGAATCTTGTGCTTAGATTCTAAGGGGTAAAATAACACAGTTTTAAATAAAATAAGTTTGTTGAACCTGAACCAAAATATCTGTAGAGAGAAACTACATAGATGATCACAAGGGTAGCAGATTGGGTACTGTAGCCATTACAGTTGTATGTTTTAGCTTGACCTATTAGATGATTTTAATTTCGAAGACGAAATTTTTATAAGGTGGGTAGGATGTAAGCCCCCTGAATTTAGGGCTTATTTTTTTTCAATTTTCTAAATCAATTATTTTGAATAAATATTATTATTTGATTATTATTTGATTAAATGCTCTTTACTGTGACTTTGACTTCCGGAGCGTCAGGGATGCCAATCTCTGGAAACTCTCTTCATCAGTGTGTAGTAGACAAGATTACCTTCATGTTGATATATCATATCCCAACCAAACTTGTTCCCATGTACTCTTTTTGCTTCACACAACTTCGGATCAATTTAGACCATTTGATCATTAAATAATTATTAATTGATTTTCCTATTTTTATCTTTCATCATCATATGCACGTTACCGTGACTTTTAAATTAGGAGCACAAGGCTAGTCATTTTCTTGAAACCAACTTCTCATGCATGACCTACTCAAGACACCCTACATCCATGACCTTCGTGTCCCACTCAGACACACCATCTTGTGCTTCATTTGCTTCGCACAACTTTTGGGTCAATTTAGGCCAATTAATTATCCACCGTAAAATGTGATCTGACTTCCAGTTTAATTTCGGGACCCAACATCGATCCAACCTAGTCGACCGAAAATATGGACATGGCCCACACAAAGCCTACTACCTACATGATACTTGTGTCCCATTTATTTGAGCCCCCGTATGCTACTTATTTATCTATGATCATAAATACCTAAAAATTAAACCATTTATTGCGCCAAGTCCGTTTAGACCGACCCGGCTCAACGAACCCAACCCAAGCTTTATGTTACCCCCTCATGGATACCCACACCCTCATTTTCCTATAAAATATCAAACAATTAGTCTACCTTTTTTTAAATATTTAATGTACACTCGATTGATTTAATTCATTAGTTATAAACCTAATCCCCATTTAAATCCTAGCCTTTGATCTTGTCTCCAACAATCCCAACCACCCATTCCTAACACAAACACACCCCCTCTATATTGGTCGGCCTTAACTTTAATATCTATCACTCTCTCTCTCTCTCTTCTCCCTTTAATAACACACACACATACACACATATATTTCTCTCTCCCTCTCTCATTTTATTCAGCAGCCATAACCCCCTCACTCACCCTGACACCACCATCATTACCATCTCCGACAGCCCATGGTCGACCCCCTCCTTATTTTCCTCCTCCATGGTCCAGCTTCTCCCTCTCCTCCTCCTATTCTTCATCACCATCACCACTTCATCACCATCACCACTTTATCACCATCACCATTAACCACGTACTCATGCCCCTAATCAGGGTACGAGTCGTGACAATAGCAGAAGTCATTCCGATGTCCCTGAGTTCATTCTTGTACTTCACCAAGATCCAAAGTATTAGGTCATCCCACTTTGGCACATAGTGACTGTCACGACCCGCACCCATTTTTTTAAACGGATACGACACGTGTCCAAGCCAGCCTACGCCGCAGTATCGGCGGTAGAACGCTGTATAGCCACAATGCTCAAAATCACAAGTATTGCTCATTCACAAAATTAATTTAATTTACAATGATCACAAGTTTTACATTTGCAGAAAAATATAAACTTGTACAAATACATAATGACTACAACTCAACTATCTAGCTAGTCTCTAGGCTTCGGCTGCAAGTACACCCATATTTCCCATGCTAAATGAATCCACGGCTAACCTGAAAAATATGGTTTCTAGTCAGGAATGGAACAAGCACAATTCACCGAATGCAATTTCAAATAAAGAAAATGACTATACAACAGAGGTTAGACATCAATTACATGTTTTTGAAAATAAACAGGAAATACGAAAAACCAATAATAAATAAATAGACACAAAATACTTTCCCCAACTGTTAGAAGTA
Organism: Iris pallida; assembly: GCA_029216955.1. Lineage (NCBI taxonomy): Eukaryota > Viridiplantae > Streptophyta > Magnoliopsida > Asparagales > Iridaceae > Iris > Iris pallida. The sequence goes on from JANAVB010000886.1 coordinate 23,093, forward strand.
CCTTTGATATGTGATCAGTCTGGGACACTACACCGCACGGTCTACGAGGTCTACTTGCATGAAAAATAAGCACTGTCTACGAGGTCTACTTGCATGAAAATAAACACTGTCTATGAGGTCTACTTGCAGAAAAATAAGTACTATCTACGAGGTCTACTTGCAGAAAAATAAGCACTGTCTACGAGGTCTACTTGCAGAAAAATAAACACTGTCTACGGTCGGATCACACATCCTTAGTACTTCTCATTCCCGATGCAACAATTTATAATAGAGTATAAAAATCACATAACCAATGGCCAATCAATGAAATATAGTAAAGATCAATATCGAAATGCAGACAATAAACTGTACTCGCCTGTGGTCCTGTGCTGGTGTAACCGATAATCTGAACCACTCAGAATGCCACAATAGTCAAAACTCGTACAACAGTCCCCGAAAGCTGAACTAAACATTACCAATGTTCTTAGAGTAGTCAAAATAGCTAGGATCGCCCGTCCTTAAGTCCAATTCTGGACACAGGGGCAAAACGATAATTTCGGGCCAAAACGGTGTCCGCCGTTGGACCCGCTTTGTACCGAAAAGCGTGCTAGAGTCAACGCTCTCTAAAGTCGTCAAGCTATATGTCTACTGATCCAGTTTTCCGATACGAACCCAACCGTATATCCAGAGTTGGATTTCGGCAGTCCGTGCACAAAATCGCCCGTTGAGTTGGACCGTAGGGCCCGTAAAACGACGATCCGATCAACTGTCTCAGAATCGGACCAAACTTGGCATACAGGACCAGAAAAATGATACGGTCCTGCTGGCATGAGTTTCGTCAAGATCTGACGAGCATGCATAAAGTAATTGGAAAATTTGCACAGAGGCCGATACGGTGAATTTTGACGGATACACATCAAATTTGTCGCGCACACGCGACCAATTTGAATTCCGTCAAAGCCCACACGTCCACGAAGCCGTTACGCACCTTTTGTTGCTTTTGATTCGTGACCACATCGCCCGGATTGGCGGGACGTACGTCGTATCGAAGCATTTTTTAATATTTTTAATATTTTAAAACAGATTTTCGTCAAACTTTGAAATGGTTTTAACAGGAATTTAATAGATAAATAATAAAATTAAAAGAGAGGTTTCAAACTCGTATAGGTTGTCTATAACTTCCTTTAATTAGAGTTTCGAAATCGTGCATGGTTTGGGATAAAACTGGCTGCGAACTAGAGTAGTTGGACTGTCTCACGTGTCCTGTTTCGACAGGTTTTTCATCGATTTCTGAATCGATTTGCGCCGTGTTTATTGTGAAATAAAAAGAAGTAAATAAAGGGTATCGGAGGGGTTTAGGTTGTCTTCATACCCGTGAAGTCGGTTCCGAAAACCGTCGAGCGTGGAGGAAGAAAATATGCGACGAAACTGGACTCACGACTGGCTGTCCTGCTCTGCTTTGCTGCTGTCTTCGTGCTGATGTTGCGCGCGGTTCGCCGGCCGACGGTGGCTCTTGGTGGCGATGCACGTCTAGTGTGGTCGTACGCAGTCCAGGGGGTCACCCACATGCCAAGGTCGGCGGGTTAGGGTTTGACTTCTCTCGTTTTTTTCTCGGTTCAGTTTCCTTCAACAGACGTAATATATATGAATCGAAGCTGGGCTTGGGTGTAATGGGTTAACGGGATTGGGTGTAATGGGTTAACGGGCTCGGGTCTAATGGGTTAACGGGCTCGGGTGTAATGGAGCTGGGTAGCTTGGGCCGGCCTGGCTGCTTTGCCTCTGGGAAATACTGCTCATGGGGGGTTCGGCCTAGCTCGGTTGGGATTGCTCATTACTCACGGGTTGGCTGAGCTTTTACTATGGGTCCACTGTTCCCGCCGGGAACAATATGGATTGATTTCCTTTTTCCTTTTTTTATTAATAACCCAACATATATATATATATATACTCATATATTAACTTATATAATAAATCTCCATAAAACTAAATAAATATTTTTAATAAAAAATACAAATGTCAATATCATCTATTCTTAGTATAGAGCCTATAAATATGAATATATATATATATATATATATATATATATATATATATATATATATATATATATATATTTATAACATTTATTTTTTTGACAAATAATATAACCAATAGTAATAAAATAATATTATAATAATAACCACAACAATATGATAATAATAATAATACAAAATTCAATAAATCATGATGGTGTATATACCATTACGCGCAGTCTACAAATCCCAAAATTGTTCAAGAACTCAGTCATTGAATATCAATAATAATAATATTTATAATATTTAAATTACAAATACTTAGGAATATTCATTAAATCATTAAACGGAATACCACACACTTATACCAAAATACCTCAACGTGATTGTCATTGGACGTCCGACATGAATACATGGCTTGGGCTTGCTTTGGGTCCAATCTGGACTAGTTCGGTACGACCGAGTTCCCTAAAACTCAATAATATTATTAATAAATAAATAATCTTCGGTAAGGGTTAAGTCTCAACTTGGTCTGGTTTTTCTAGTTAGGACTTCACTGTGGCTCGACCTTTTCCACCAGGGCTAATACACTAGTCAAAGCACGCCATTGCACTATCCGTGCTATGATTTCTAGTCACCATGCATTCCAAAACTCCATCATGGCTAAAATCATCTACCGTAATAATTAACTAAATAATTATTTATAATAATTCTAAAAATCATCGTTTAATTCAAATAAATAAATAAATAAATAAAATATATTATCAAAATTTTGGGAAGAGGGGCTACAAATCTACCCACCTTAAAAATAATTTTGTCCTCAAAATTTAAGAAAAGAGTCCATCAGCTATGATAGCAGACGGTTTCCATTAGCTATCATTTATTCTCATGGTCATTTCATACTACGAATCCTTGAGGGTTTCTACCCACCTTTGGTCACACTACTCTCTCAAATGTATGCCCCTACAACTTTATAATCATCCAACTAATTGCTAAAAGCAACCACCACATATATCTATAGCATAAGGTACCTACAATCCTCTCTTATTCATCAATTAACCCAAAAATCTAACAAGCAACAAATTTACACAAGTAGCTGAGAAATACTGATACATTCTAGTAAGCATGACCATTCATCGCTCCGAGATAGGAAGGACAGGAATATAAGGTAAAATAATCGAGAGCAAAAATGAAGTTTCAATAGCGGTAGAGTGTATCCAATGGTACGGATGGAAAGAAAGTCTATGAACCATTGACTTATCTGCTAGATTGGGTTACTCTAGTCCAGTCACTTGCTAAGTCTAAGAACCCTTCGTCTCTTAGAGTGGCTTGCACTTCGTGCAATACAGAAATTTTGTTCTCGAAATTAATCTAAACATGGTTCCATAATGGAACAGAAATTGGAGAAATCAAGATTGAGATTCTTTTCGTGGTTATTTAAACATACAAACAGGGGATATAAATGCAATACTAGTTCGTATCGCGACTCCCAGGTAGATGGAATAAGGGTTACGGATGACCTTGCATTCTAAGAGGTGGAGACTACATAATAAGTATAGGGACCTATTTCAAGTAGTTCGGTTTTATAGTCCAAAAATGGTGGTATGCCTGGATGGAGTTTACTGGGTCCTAATGGGTTCCCTCATTGGACATCAATCGTTGGTTGGATGAACCTCAGATTTTCAATCTATATTGACTGAACAAGGTTCCAATGATAAACTATTTCTACTAGGTCAGGGTAACCTAGAATAGGTTTCCACCCAAGGGTTGAGCTAGTAGGGAAGTCTGATTTGTTAAGTAGGTTATGTAAGCCTTGAAGGTGCGTCTTTCGTGACTTTTGTGTTTAAGTAGCACATGAGGCCTCAGTTGGGTGGCATACTAGTAGTATGTGCGTAGTGGCTTCGAGTCGATCACAACCATATATTGGGTCGAAAGATTCGAGTCGAGGTTGAGTCTCTATTTGTAGTCGAGAAGTTTACCGGTACTATGGTAAGGGTTATAGTTAGTCCTTTTACCTGAAAGTCGTACCATAAAAATAGAGTATAAGGGGACAGGTTTGAGTGGGACATGATATACCTAGATGAAGGTGGACTCGTCTAGAACTTGTATATGAAATTTGTTAGAAGGTAACAGCTGGTCTTGTGCTCCGAATATTAATGACACGGCCGGTGACACAAAATGATCTAATGGAAAGTGGGAGTCCATGAGACACTAATTATCATCCTAATGAAAAATTATTCTAATCATCGGTAAACCTCGTATATCCAAAAAATTTAGAAGGCTTACAGTCTATCCACCTTAGAAATAGGACATGGTCTTAAGAATATTGAGTTTAGAGGGTTCCCAAAGTCCGAATATTGTACCTCGACTCTTTTTTAATCGGGAATAAGGCACGGCGTATAGGGATACGGTTGATATAAGTCAAGTCAAAGATCGTTCCTCAATAAATGGAGAATGAGTGTGTACAATGACACATGGTCGATAAAATAGGATGATCTACTCGTCTATAGTATACTAGAGTTATCGACGGGGTAACCAACTCTAAGGCACAAGATTTTTAACAACTGAGTCGTGAATGTCTATTTGTGTCAACCTGTCAGACTATCGTCACAAGAGTTGTAGTGATCGTGTATTGTTGTTGACAACTGGTAGATCATAATATGATTGGGTATTTAAGCTATGGTATTGGCTAAGCTAGTGACTGTGGTGTTCCAATACTAGTTAGGTCTTTAATAATAAAATTTACATAACTAGAGTAATATTTGTTGGAAACCAATCTCGGGATGAGTGTCACAGTAAATGATTACCCTATTTTCCACTAATCTCATGTCTAGCTGTGGGCTTCGGTCGAGGAAGGGTTGGTTCAAGGCTTAAGGGTTGCTAGTTAAGGCAAGCTTCCAGCAAATAATTAGAGACTCACAACATTTGGTTTCTTGAGAATAGATACTCCTAGATTGGCGTTCTGACTTAAGGGTAAAACCCTAATCATTCTCAAATTTAGATGGCTCGAAAGTCTCAATAGTAGTTTGAGGGTCGATGGGAGAATGAGTAACTCAATCACATGACTGGCCGATGGTAGCTACACTTGTGCCTACCATTATCATAGCCATGGGAATACTCTGTATCTCTCTACCATCACGAACTTTCGTCTTTCCAAATCGGTGAAAGACAAAAACAATAAAGAATTCAAGGGAGATGTTACTGAATATAATTTCGTGATTCAAGGGCGAACATATAATTAAAAAGGAATTGTCAATGCAGTCACGGATGAGATCCTAGAGACATCTACTTCTCAATCCACGTAGATTAATCAGAGGGAGAGCGAACCAAGTGTACTACGGTTGATCATACCGTAATACCTCAATTCTGATTAGACAATATGTTAGTAGGCGTCCCTACTAAACATATGTCTTGAATCAAGCTCGAGAACAGAGTGAGCTTGCAAAACTACGTTGTATTAGCAGTATTGGTTAAGATAGTCAAAATATAAGTATACAAAATTTTTGAAAGGAGACACAAGTAGTTCGAGTTTTGTGAGAATCAAACCTTACCCAGTGTTCTTGCTTATACAGTCTTCCTACTATCTTCTTATCCACAAGGACTTGGTCGACTAATGGGTTATGGACCTCTATATTCTATATTCCAGGTAAACCTATTAGCGTCAATCAATTTCCTCGTCAATAGGTTACAAGGACCACGGAATGCTAGATCGGGAGACGTGCTACCCAACTTACAAAACTTCCACTAATATTGGCTTCGGGTCTTATGGGACATACATGGAATTGTCCTATCCTCTATAGTATCCTAACTGGTAATCATGTCTGAAGTCATTTCACCGAGAATTATGCCTCGTCCGTATACTCGGACGATGGTAAACTCTTGGTTTCGTAACTCAAATATGATACAAATTGAACATTACTTAACCCTATCCAATATTGATTCAAGCTAAGATCAAAGAGGACCACTAGCCATAGTTTTAGCAATATTCTATGACCTATATTTTCTTAAACTAATTTCAACTCTAGGGGTCGTGTCTCGCCAGTGCGCTGCTGGCTGCAGTGAATCCATAGTCTCCATAATTCAAATAAATGGCGACAGTGTGCTGCTGTCCTGCCATTACGAGTTAATCATCATTCCTTTAACTATATCTGTAAAATTCATAGGTTTCTAGAGATTCAAACAGGTTAACTATGAAATAAAGCGTAAGTATTATCAGTCACAACCGTTAAAAAAAGGTGAACATGGAGGGAAATAACTGAAGACAAAGAAATACAAACATCCTAGTATATATTTCATATGTATTCAAACCATTGGGGAAAACTTTGAATCGAAACTAACTCAAGGTCCGTATACGGATAACATAATCAGAAAAAAAAATCTTGGGCAAAATAGGAACTAAATAGGTAATTTGGGGCTAAAACATGAGGATGATGTCTAACAGACAAGGATGAGGAATAGCACAATTTATCAATGTTAGGTCATTATTTCTATAAAGCCCTGTCTCACCAAGTGAATAATCTATCCACATTGGATTGTGTCGTCATATCAAGAGATATTAGTGTACCTATGGGAATCTGACAAGCTATCAAAATTAATAACCCTCATCCTAAATTGCATGGCCTAGACTACCCATCGGTAAATTTGTATAAGGGACTCCTGGTCCTAGTCACTCTTTTAGATTAAATTAATCCCTAACTCGTGAATGAGCATTTCTTATTCGCAGGCTCGCAATAGTACGACTAACTAAAGTACTATTATGAGTTCGCGTGATTTGTGAAGACTGAACTGCATGGGCCACCACAAAAACTTGTCACGATCCGCACCCGATTTTTTTAAACGGATACGAGACATGTCCAAGCCAGCCTACGCCAAAATGTCGGTGGTAGAATGCTGTATAGCCACAATGCTCAAAATCACAAGTATTGCTCATTCACAAAATTAATTTAATTTACAATGATCACAAGTTTTATATTTGCAGAAAAATATAAACTTGTATAAATATATAATGACTACAACTCAACTATCTAGCTAGTCTCTAGGCTTTGGCTGCAAGTACACCCATATTTTTCATGCTAAGTGAATCCACGACTAACCTGAAAAATATGGTTTCCAGTCAGGAATGGAACGAGCACAATTCACCGAATGCAATTTCAAATAAAGAAAATGACAATACAACAGAGGTTGGACATCAATTATATATTTTTGAAAATAAACAGGAAATACGGAAAACCAATAGCAAATAAATAGACAGAAAATACTTTTCCCAACTGTTAGAAGTACCTTTGATATGTGATCAGTCTGGGACACTACACCGCACGGTCTACGAGGTCTACTTGCATGAAAATAAGCACTGTCTACGAGGTCTACTTGCATGAAAATAAACACTGTCTACGAGGTCTACTTGCAGAAAAATAAGCACTGTCTACGAGGTCTACTTGTAGAAAAATAAGCACTGTCTACGAGGTCTACTTGCAGAAAAATAAACACTGTCTACGGTCGGATCACACATCCTTGGTACTTCTCATTCCCGACTCAAAAATTTATAATATAGTATAAAAATCACATAACCAATGGCCAATCAATGAAATATAGTAAAGATCAATATCGAAATGCAGACAATAAACTGTACTCGCCTGTGGTCCTGTGCTGGTGTAACCGATAATCTGAACCACTCAGAATGCCACAATAGTCAAAACTCGTACAACAGTCCCCGAAAGCTGAAATAAATATTACTAATGTTCTTAGAGTAGTCAAAATAGCTAGGATCGCCTGTCCTTAAGTCCAATTCTGGACACAGGGGCAAAACAATAATTTCGGACCAAAACGGTATCCGCCGTTGGACCCGCTTTGCACCGAAAAGCGTGCTAGAGTTAACGCTCTCTAAAGTCGTCAAACTACATGTCTACCTATCCAGTTTTCTGATACGAACCCAACCGTATGTCCATAGTTGGATTTCGGCGGGCCGTGCACAAAACCGCCCGTTGAGTTGGACCGTGGGGCCCACAAAACAGCGATCCGATCAACTGTATCAGAATCGGACCAAACTTGAAATACAGGACCAGAAAAACAATACGGTCCTGCTGGCGTAAGTTTTGTCTCGATATGACGACCATGCACAAAGTAATTGAAAATTTTGTACAGAGGTCGATACGGTGAATTTTGACAAATACGCATCAAATTCGTCGTGCACACGCGACCAATTTGAATTCCGTCAAAGCCCACACGTCCACAAAGCCGTTACGCACCTTTCGATGCTTTCGGTTCGCGACCACATCGTCCGGATTGGCGGGACGCACGTCGTATCGAAGCATTTTTTAATATTTTTAATATTTTAAAACAAATTTTCGTCAAACTTTAAATAGTTTTAACAGGGATTTAATAGATGAAAAATAAAAGTAAAAGAGAGGTTTCGAACTTTTATTGGTTGTCTATAACTTCCTTTAATTAGATTTTCGAAATCGTGCATGGTTTGGGATAAAACTGGCTGCGAACTAGAGTAGTTGGACTATCTCACGTGTCCTGTTTCGACAGGTTTTTTTTATCGATTTTTGAATCGATTTGCGCCGTGTTTATTGTGAAATAAAAAGAAGTAAATGAAGGGTATCAGAGGGGTTTAGGTTGTCTTCATACCCGTGAAGTCGGTTTCGAAAACCGTCGAGCATGGAGGAAGAAAATATGCGACAAAACTGGACTCGCGACTGGCTGTCCTGCTCTGCTTTGCTGCAGTCTTCGCGCTGCTGTTGCGCGCGGTTCGCCGGCCGACGGTGGCTCTCGGCGGCGACGCACGTCTAGTGTGGTCGCACGTAGTCCAGGGGGTCGCCCATGTGCCAAGGTCGGCGAGTTAGGGTTTCAACTTCTCTCATTTTTTCTCGGTTCAGTTTCCTTCGACAGACGTAATATATATGAATCGAAGCTGGGCTCGGGTGTAATGGGTTAACGGGCTCGGGTGTAATGGGTTAACGGGCTCGGGTGTAATGGGTTAACGGGCTCGGGTGTAATGGGTTAACGGGATCGGGTGTAATGGGGCTGGGTAGCTTGGGCCGGCCTGGCTGCTTTGCCTCTGGGGAATACTGTTCATGGGGGGTTCGGCCTAGCTCGGTTGGGATTGCTCATTACTCGCGGGTTGGCTGAACTTTTACTATGCGTCCATTGTTCCCGCAGGGAACAGCGTGGATTGATTTCCTTTTTCTTTCTTTTTTTATTAATAACCCAACATATATATATACTCATATATTAACTTATATAATAAATCTCCATAAAACTAAATAAATATTTTTAATAAAAAATACAAATGTCAATATCATCTATTCTTAGTATATATATATATATATATATATATATATATATATATATATATATATATATATATATATATATATATATATATATATTTATTTATTTATTTATTTATTTATAATATTTATTTATTTGACAAATAATATAACCAATAGTAATAAAATAATATTATAATAATAACCTCAACAATATGATAATAATAATAATGCTAATAATAATAATACAAAATTCAATAAATTATAATGGTGTATATACCATTACGCGCAGTCTACAAATCCCAAAATTGTTCATGAACTCAGTCACTGAATATCAATAATAATAATATTTATAATATTTAAATTACAAATACTTAGGAATATTCATTAAATCATTAAACGGAATACCACACACTTATACCAAAATACCTCAACGTGATTGTCATTGGACGTCCCGCATGAATACATGGCTTGGGCTTGCTTTGGGTCCAATCTGGACTTGTTCGGTAAAACCGGGTTCCCTAAAACTCAATAATATAATTAATAAATAAATAATCTTCGGTAAGGGTTAAGTCACAACTTGGCCTGGTTTTCCTAGTTAGGACTTCACTATGGCTCGGCCTTCCCCATCAGGGCTAATACACTAGTCAAAGCATGCCATTGCACTATCCGTGCTACGATTTCTAGTTACCATACATTCCAAAACTCCATCATAGCTAAAATCATCTACCGTAATAATTAAATAAATAATTATTTATAATAATTCTAAAAATCACCGTTTAATTCAAATAAATAAATAAATAAAATATATTATCAAAATTTTGGGAAGAGGGGCTACAGTGACACCAACCATCGACCCGAAACTCCCCTTGCGGATACTAAATCTTGGCCGCCAATATGCGGTTGACGAAGGTCAAGGCACTGAAAGCAATAGTTTGGGGGGAAACGTCACTGTATATGCTCCCAGGATGCAAAGCTCGCAAGTGGTAAGAAGTCCCGGCTCGCGTAAAGGTAAAGTTATCCTTCTGATTAGACGCAGAGTCAATCCGAATGGATCCTGCCACTGCCCCTCCCTGAGATGGGGTAAGCTCCCAATGCATTCTCCTCTTCGAGGCAAGGCTAATAAAAGCGGTCAGAGGCAGCTGACGCTCCATCTTCGATGCATACATATTGAGGTCCTTCGCCCTGAAGAACCAATCTTCTTTGATCTTCAACACCTTAGCTTCATAAGAAGCCAGGTGATCCCCAAATACAAACTGGAGCTTTAAATAAGCTTCTGTGGTAGCTTTGGCAGCACTGATCCTACCACTCTCCAACATGGCTTGGAGGAAAGAAAATGGTTGATCCCGAATCAGCGTCATTCTCTCCGATGGCTGATCCAACATGATCGCAGCCTTAGCAGGGTTGACTATTTCCCTATTAAAGTTTAGACCCATCTGGCAAAGGGAGTGGTCGAAGAGGATGTCATTCAACAAGGGCAAAACCATAGACACTACAAATAAAACAAAAAGGAAAGAAGAGTTAGCAAAAAAACTTAGCCCCTTGTTATAAAATTAGCCCTTTGTTATAAAAGAGTCGAAAGATGTGTGCAGTTTTAGCATCGGCACAAGCAAATTCCCACGCATCAAAGTCTCGACGCATCATCAGGACAATAAGGCCATGCGCGGTAATTGAGTTCTACCGCAGCGCATCCTCTGGACCGAAGTCCATGCACGTTTGGCAAGAAAGCTTGGGCATATCTACAGGACCGAAGTCCATACGCATGAACACAGAAAAGCCTAGGCGCATCTTCAGGGTATGGTTCGTTCAGCCATACCCATGCACTTCAGCAGAGTGGTTTGGTGTATGTTCCAAGATGGTTGTCCATCCATGCGTCTAAAATTATACAAAGTGTCTGTGTGTTTTTTATAAACTCCCAAGCAACCGATCACCCACCGACAACTTCCTGTCGCACGTCGGCGTGCGTCATGTCGGCGACTTGGGGTTCCTCGGCGTCGAGCTCAACAGGCTTCTTGTCTTTGCCTCTGCCTCGGCCAACAGCGCCATAAGGAGTTTTCGGGCCATTTCTCAAAAGCTAGGGTTTTTTGAAAAACTCTTAGGAAGAAGAAGAAGAAGAGAATAGAATAAGTTCTTCTCTCTCCACAGATACCTATTTATAGGCCTAGGCCGCATGTGAACCGATAAAAACTATGATGTCAGCGTCTCTTCAGGGCTCGTGAATTTGACGGCTACATATCTTCCAAAAGAGAACATCATTAATCACTCAAAATTCGAGGCGTTATCTTCTTTCATTTAAATCAAGAAGAGTATGCGCCAATACAGCCATGCACGGAACGGCCATGCGCCCAGACAGGGCATGCACCCAAAACATCTACTACCCATGCTTCTTGGTTCAAAGTATTCCAAAACTTGGAAAAAGTTTTGAAAACTTTGAATGGGGTCTTGTTGAATCATGGAATTTCAGGTGCATCCGAAGACCAAAGTTTCTATGCACCACAAACATCATATGCCAGAGACATAAGACAAATGTCAGCGCATCATTCAAAGACAGCGAAGATAAAAAGCACATGAAGAGTAGATTTTTTATTTTATTTGAAAATCTATTACATGGCTAAATGATTACAAAGAAGCCTAAATTCTATAACTAGGCGCATCGACTCAGCTAGGCGCATTACTCTGACGTCTCAGCATAGGCGCATCATCCTACCTCATCAGAGCGAATCACTTCCTCTTCAAATGTGAGAATGCTTCGGTTAATGAAGCATTTATTGAGCAGAACGCGGGTTGGCAACTAATCCAAACCCGGTGGTTCTTCCAGCATGACAAAAGTCGGGGCACGATGACCCCGATCTTTGGATGCAACATGCATCCAATGCCATCTTATAGAAGAATACTGCTGACAAGGGGCTCGAACATAGGCTATTTTTGTCCATAGCTCTTCCAGCACATCTTAGTCTTCTGAAAGAGTTTGTCATCAAAATCAAAGCTTTTTTGAACGAGGAGATCCGCAATCTGTAGTACAACATCTTGCCAAGGAGGAGGATCGGTCGAGTTCATCTCAAATGATAAGTTTTGATGAAATGAACGAGCAAACTCTCTATACTGCTATTTATAGGCCAAGGAAAATCAAACCCATACGCTAAGTGGCAACTTCTCCAAGTCAATGCAATGAACTTGCATTAATGGTGATGAATCTGCCATCTCAAAATCAGCTAAGTCAAAGTCATCCTCAAAAGACTCAACAAAGCTGACCAAAGAAGATGTGTCATGCAGCTTATGCGCTTGTCAGCACCATGCGCTGCATGACTGATGCGCCCACCTAAAGCTCTCCACCCATCAAAGCATTTAATGCTAAAATGACTGAAATAACAGTAGCATACGTCTCGAAGTCTGAGCAGTAAGCTTTTGTAGAAGACGAAGAGACACAATCATCACTCGTTTGTCGGTAACCGTTGTGTTCTGCCACGTGGCCGATTGATCACTCGTATACGCCTCAGTAGCCATGTGCTTAAACTCTGTATGCGCTTTAAAAGCCATGCGTCGAGACTTGCTCTTGACCCCTAAAAGTCAGATAAACAAGTCTCTTCATACGCCAAATCCTAGGCACATCCATGCAGATCAACCTGCAACAGATCCGAGATCGTTGAGCAATAGACACGTGCCACGTGTCATTGACTCAGTTCTGCCTATGAATGGGTGCCAAACGCCCAAGGTCTCAGCAACAACCAAATCTCAATAACTGCCACATGTCAGCTCCTCCGCAGCTCAACAGTGTTGTTCAAAAAGATTTAGTTCTAGCTCCCCAGCGCATCATCCATGCGCCCAATAAAGTCAGACACGTGGTGTCCCTATGTACAAAATCTCTATGTGCACATCGTATATGCATGCATAAACCGATCATTCCTTTGCCTATAAAGAGAAGGATTATTCCTTCATTCAACTTCTTCGGATCATCAACTTTTTAACCACTTTAGCATCCAGAGCACTTGCAAGAGCTTCAATTCTTTTCAAATCACTACTCGTTCTAGAGCAACTCAGACCTTTAGAGGGTCCGAGATCGTCGTCAGATCATCAATGGAGTAAAGGATCACCTCTTCATCGCTACGGTTTCCAAATAAAAACAAAAGTATACTCCTAGGATCCCAATAAGATCCTACATTGTACTCTATTCTGTTTGTGATTATATATAAAGTTCATTCCAAACTGTTTAATAGCAAACATATATATCATGTTCCACTTAAACTTGTTTTCTTGTACTCTATTTATATTGCACAACTTTCTTGTCAATTTAGGCCAATTGATCATCTACCGAAAAATATGACCTAACTTCCAATTTAATTTCGAGACTCGACATCGTTCCAATCTAATCGACCCAATATATGATTTTGCCCTATTTTTAGCCTACTACGCGCATGCCACTTTGGTGCCATCCAACTGAGCCCCCGTATGCTATTATTTCATCATGATTATAAATGACTTAATACCTAGTCCAATCTTGACACAACCTAACCCAAACTACTTATGACTCCCTCATGACCACCCAAACACACAACACCATACAACTCTCTACAAACACCAAACACCAAGGCTAAACACTCATAAAATCCAATGGACAACTCCATTGATCAAATTCCTCAAATGTGGCTTAACCTAGCAAACACTCAACCCTCCCCATTAATAACCAACCAAATATGGGCCAACCATATGGTGGCTGCAACCTTTCTATCACTCACTCAACCCCCCTCACATGACAAACACAACCCACCCTATGACTAAACAAAAGACCAAAACTACTCCAACACTCAACCTCACCCCCCTTACACTCACACCTCTCCCTATTCTCTCTAATAAACTCACACATTCACCAACCCATGGCCAACAGCACCCCCATTCCTTCCTCTTCTTCTTCCTCACTCCATGAGTTCTCTAAAACCCTAAAAGCCCTCCTTCTCTAACTCCCGCTCTCTTCCACACTTCTTTTTCCTCTCTTTTTCTCTACCTTCATCTTCTTCCTCCTCTCCCTTTAATACTACTACTGCTATTGTTGTCCATAACTTTCGAGTATCCTATCGACCGTACGTCATCGTACATCTCCTTCCCGGCCAACCGTGCGTCATCGCGTACTAGCCGCACGACAGCAACGTACCCCGTCGTGCGACAGCAGCATGTCGTGACCAGTGGTCACTGTACAACAGCCAAGCACTGCTGCTGCTGTAGGAGCGTAAAAAGTGCTTCAAAGAAAGAGTCAAAGTGATAGATCATTCCACTCCAATTGATAGATCATTCCACTCCAATTGATCTACTTTACGCCGCAGAGAGGCTAAACACTTTACGCCCAAGACAAGGCTAATCACTTTACGCCTAAAGCTGGCAGATCATTTTACGCTCGGGTCTACACCCATGACTTTTATGCCAAGGACAGATCAGCCACTTTTACGCTGGACAAAGCTGTCAAGTCTCGCATTTAATGCAAACTCTGACATTGAGATATTAATGATGGCATATATCACAGAATTCAAAGGGATTTGTTTTTACACAGAGACCAATGTTGTTGTTTAGTATATGGATTGAGCTACTTTATGCTCACACTATGGCTTCTTTTACGCTTGAAGACTATACGAGCTTTTACGCTCAACAGTTGACGTGTGCGTAAAGTCTATTTGAGCTACTTTTACGCTCAAGGTTATTTAACAATCACTTTACGCGGGAAGTCTATGTCAGGGCTATTTTACGCCTAGTCTACTGCTTTACGCTCAGAGTACATTGGGTTTGTTTTACGCCCTATTCTTCTGACCAGCTTGGAACGTGGTTTGCCTACATGGCTTTCATGCCACACATCCCGAAGAACGTATGTACGTGCATCCTATTCTTAATGAAATGATGGGACACGTGTCAACATATACAGAGGATAACTTTGGTCGTGGGTGGCGGTTGTTGGCGTAAAGACGGAACTTTTGCTGAGTTTTTACGCACAAGAGCCCAAGCCTATAAATGGACTTATTTTCTCAAGAGACAGGCACAGAGACAGGAGAGAATACAGAGATCGGAACTTAGAGATTTTGATTTTCGAGAGCATTCTTCTTCAACTTTTCTTCCAGAACAGAGTGAAGCAAAGCAGGAAAGCATTCGGCCTCACCATCAGTGCCCAAGTGCGTCGATACCTTTCTGGTGACTTAGTTCTTCCGGTTGTTCAACTTCAAGCAGCGATCTTCATCATCATCATATGGTCCAAGGAACAAAGTGATCATTTACAGATCAGACTTTCATAGCAATACTTTTCCAGAATCAAATTTGTACTTCTTGTACTTTTTTGTTTTATTTTCAAAAGCCAATTTCTCCAGGCATTTTGTTAAGTTAAACAAAAATGACGACTCTGCTGGGGATGACCTTCTCCTCTGACGAGAAGGCAATTGCTCAATATGATGATGTTTCGGTCGGTTCGACCAAGAAAACTCTGGTTGTACACTTCGACCAGACTGCCTATGAAGAAATGCTCCAAATTGGGGGTGGTTCTCGCTACTCCAATGTTCAAAAATCTCGCAAGCACAAAAAGTTTGGATTCCTAAATCCAAAATAGCTTCTGATCTCTCTGTTGCTGCTAGTGGCAAGGGAATTCTTCCCACTCCTGTCGTAGGGGCTCCCGTTCGTAACGAGGTAGTCCTTACTTCAGAGTTGCACTCAAAGTGTGACGATTTATCTCCCATTTGTAACGGTAAAGATAATCAGGTTTCACGCCCACTGCGTAAGAACCAGGTTTTACGCTCAGTAGGTAAAAACCAACTCTTACGCTCAGTACATAACGATGAGTCTCCCATTTGTAATGTGGCAGACTCTAATGCTTCTGAGGGTAAGAATAAGTCTCCCGTCTGTGACGTGGTAGACACACACAAGTTACGCTCTTCGCGTAAAGGAAAATCTCTCGTCTGTGACGTGGTAGATAACCAATTTTTATGCTCTACGCGTGAAGGTAAGTCTCCTGTCTGTGACAGTATAGATAAAATTCGCAAAGATGTTTACACATCTAATATGAATGTACCTAAACGTGTGCAGCGTAAAAATGATGTTGGTAAAACTTCAGTTCTATACCAACAGTCTTCTTATACTGCTCTACGCAAAGTACCAAATTTATAAATTACACGCAATGAAAATGGAGTCCTTTGTGCTAAAAAATCTCAAGATTTACGCACACAACTCCAAACGCGTAGAAATATACAATTTGGTTCTGCGAATGCTGCCAGTAATCTTCTTTATACACAGGGTACTAAATATTTTTCTACCCCTAATGTAATAAAGAAAACTACTCTCTCCACTCCTTCTGACTTACGTGAATTCCTAATGCAAAAGCGTAAGAATAGACAATCTCCGGTGACATTTCCCCAAGAAAAACATCATTGTGATTATCACCAGGTTGTGATCAACTGTTGTTGTTCGGCTTCAAAACGGTCAGTGTTTGATCGATTAAGTTTTAATTCGCCTCAACATCAAGCTGAAGACCAAGAACATGAGCTGTCATATGCATCAGTCAACATGGCGTCTCATACTAACAGAGGACGACGTCCAAGACGAAATATGTCCCAAACTCCATGTCAGCAACAGTTCAACAGACTTCTTGATTCTTTTGAGGGGGTATATCAAATACTCGATCAAGAAGACAAAGACAAATGCAAACTTCTGATTCGGAAGCTGGGGGTACTCAATCTTTTGAGTCCGAGACTGACAGTGTCGATTCATACTTCTATACTGATCCTTCTATATCTTCAAGAGAGGTTGAATCCTACGCTGTTGGAGATGAACCAGAGACCTCATCTGTTAATACAGAGCAGTATCTCACTGCCGTTGAGCAATCACTGAAAGACATGCTTAACATGGTGCAAAACATGCGTCAGATAATTTTGAATCAGCAAACTGCTCAGCCGACAGTAGTGACACCGGCACCAGTAGCAGCACCAACTCAAGATAGTCAAGGGGCTGAAATACCTTTGAATATTCAGGAGCCTGCTGTTAATCAAAATTCTGCATCTCCTGATTCCATCATTCCTGAAGACGTACCACCTCCAGTGGGGGTTACGGTACATCCAACGACCATTCAATCAAATACGCTTCCTCAAACCAGTGAAGCCATTCAAGTAGTGCGTGAGCTCAAAGCACAGTTTGAAGTCTTGAGGCACAAGGATCAACTCCAGAGGTTAGGTATTAAGCAACCTTATCCTCCTCATTGGAATGATGTACCCTTTCTACCAAAATTTAAGCCACAATCTATAGTTTTGTTCGATGGAAAAGCATCTCCCAGTCAATATATCAATTACTTTGATATTATGACTGTACATCCGTAGAAAGATGACGCTCTTCTCACTCGAGTGTTCATCGGGTGCCTGACGGGTTCGACTTATGATTGGTATCGAAGTTTACCCGACAATTGCATTTCGTCTTTCGACGAATTTAAGGCAATGTTTCTCTCCCACTTCTATGAAGGAGGTATGGACATGAACATGTCCTCCTTGATAGAAATCAAACAAAAGAAGAAAGAAGATACTCGGACGTTCATCGAACGTTTTCGACAGGCGACTTTAAAGATGCCCCGGGTATGCCAGATTCAGCACTCATTGATACATGCAAGATGAATCTGCGACCATCTATTGCTATTTTTACGGGTTCTCAATTCATAGATTGGGCTTCTTCATCATAGCAGCAGTTTCTGCCGAGACCAATGGTAGGTTGGCTCGTGAATATGGGATGATTTTTGCCTCAGATGATAGAGGAAAGAAAATTAATCCCGGTAATAACCCCGGTAATCGTAATATGAAAGGAAAAGATACCCTCATGGTTAATCTTTCCAAGAATAAAACGATGCCGAATAGTCAGGAATATTCCAGGCCAAAGGAAGAATACTCTTTGATGAGAGTGATATCCCAGGGATATTTCAGTGTCTGGTAAAGAGTGGCAAACTTCAGATTCCAGAGCCAAAGAGACCTAATGAGGTGAATCTAACTGACAATCCCAAATATTGTATCTATCATAGATACATTAATCATCCTACCAGTGCTTGCTATGTCCTGAAGAAGAAAATCCAGGAGCTGATAAATGGTGGTGCTATCACCTTAACTAATGATGACCATACGGTTACAACCAATATGGTTTCTCTTCAATTCGGGGATTTTCCTCCATAGCAAGTCCCAGATGGAATTACCCCAATTCTGAAGGCGATAATGAAGATCATGATCCCGCCTGCCAGAGAAAAAATGCAGGATTGCTGCCACTCACACTAAAGAATGGTGAAATCATGTGGGTACATCCTGACTTAGTGCCTGAATTGGAAAATGAAGGTAAAACTTCAAAATCCAAGAAGGATAAGAAAGTCAAAACCTGCAACATGATTTCTCATGATATCCAGATCCTGATGACTTGGATCGGCTATGGGATGGCTTTCCTTTAGAAGATAGATTGAGAGGATTGAACATATGTCCTCCAAGTCTACCTCCTCCTACCAAGCTCAAGCTTACTCACCAGCAGTGGCTAGCCATGAATAATGTTCCTTTATACCGGGCGCAACAAGTCTTTGCTGCTTATAAAAAAGCTCCGACAGGGATTTTTTCTCGTATCTTGAATCCTTCTCCTCCTGTAGCTATAAAGACATCTATTCTTCATTCTCCTGTGGATACAAAGATCTCTTCTTCTTCCTCTGTGGAACCATTTGCTAAAAGTCTACTGCCCATTCATCTGTACAGTCAGCAATCTGTCCTTCTCATGAAGAAAATGGGTTATGACTTTCAGAAGGCAGAAGGTTTGAATTATGATAAAGGAATACGACTTCCTTTACAAATTCAAAATCAAAAATCTACTGTTGGATTGGGTTCTGAAATTCCTCACAACAAACCTCACAAAAAAAGACTAAAGGGAGGAAGACTAAATTCTGTAATATGGTACTTCCTTCTCTTGAGCCTGAGGAAGAAACTTTGCTGGTACAAGATCTGGAAAAGAGTACCACAAAGAATATGAAGGATCTTCTAAAGAAACAGAAGATGTAGTGGAAACGCTACCAGCTCAACCTTCTCATGTTTCTGCTAAACCCTCAGTGGTTGAAAAGGGAAAACAGAAAGCAGTACATTTTGACGTTCCATTGAAGTCTGCTTCCAGTCAGGGGGTGGCGATGAAACCTTACAAATTTGATATTCTAGCTCAGTTAGCCAATACTCTGGCTAGACTATCTATATTTGAACTGCTTCGCCTTTCTAGAGAAAGCAGGAAGACTTTGAGTGAAGCTCTACTTCAGGCAGATTCATGCTTGGTTCAACTCAAGAGTCCTGATAATACTCCAGTTTCATGTCCGCAATGTCATAGTGTGACGGAAGCAATTCCCAACATCACCTTTACACAAGAAGATATGTTGTTGAAGTATAACAAACATGACAGGCCTCTGTGCTATACTGGGTATATTGGATCTACTGAAATTGACAGGATCTATATTGATCCTAGGTCTTCAATTAGCATAATTCTTAAGAGTATGCTAAGACCCCTGAGGATTCCTACTAGTGATTTGACTTACACTAGTACTACAATAGTCGGTTTTAACTCTGGCAAGAGTAAACCACTGGGGAAGATTCGTCTGCAGATTCAGATTGGCGATCTTCGAACTATGGTAACCTTCTATGTTATTAACTCAGACGTATCCTACAATATCCTTCTTTGAAGACCATGGTTACATGAGCATAATATCGTGCCTTCAACTCTCCACCAATGCTTCAAGTATGTGAATTCTCAAGGAGTTGTGAAGACTGAGTCTGCTGATATCAATCCTTTCAAGGGTGTCGAAGCCTATTTTTCTGATTCAAGGCTTTATAAACAGAGCATATGAAAGAGATATCAGGCATAGCTGAGGATCAATCATCTACTGAGAATCAGTCTCTTGAAGATTCGCCAGAAGAGCAACCTTTGAAGATCATAGTCAAGGGACGAATCCAATCCCAACCTGTCAATGATCAACCTTTGATAATCAAGGTTAAAGGAAGAACTCAAACTTCATCCGAGGAATCAATAAATATTCCTGCTAAGAACCAAGTTCAACCGTTTGTGATCAAAGTCAAAGGGCGTACTTCTTGTACGAATGATCCACAACCACCATTGATTTTCAATCTTGGCAAATCTACGCAGAAGATGGATAATGGTCCACTGTTGATTAATCCGAAGCGTAGTAATCAGATTTTAAATGATGTAAATATTGATCATTCTGTACTTCTTGATATCAATGAAGATTTTCTTTTCGAGTATATGGCTGTCAAGTTTATTGAAAGAATAACTTTATCTTCAGATAAGCAAAGTCATCAATATAAAGGCGACATAGAGCTAGAAGAAACTTTATACATTGATCATAAGGAAATTCTTTTCCTTCTCATGTAGATGTTGGAACTTATGCTCAAAGGTTCTTGACATCTTCTCCCTATCTTCTACCTGTAGCCGCTTCATCACAAGCCTGTGTAACTTTTAGACGTCACAAAGAATCTTATTTCGTAGTTCCGTCTAATAAGAAAAACAAGCGCCGAATTGTTTTGGGCTGGCTAGAAACATCCCTGTTGCTCAGGCAGATGAGCTGAAAGATAAAGACAAAGGAAGAATCCGAATTGACAAGTATAGTCACAGTCTATCAAGATTATCTCGAATGTGGGATATGATTTGAAGACTATGCAAGGTCTTAATCAAGGCAAAGGTAGACGACTCCCATTATATGGTGATCCATTTTATCAGAAGACTCATCATGGATTGGGATATGATCCATCCCATATGTTTACTGATGATATACAAGAAGAATTCTCTTCTAATTTCCCACAATCATCTGATTCGGAAGAAAACTAATTCATCGAATCGGATATATCTCGTTTCTCACATGATGAATTCGAACGTGTATCTTCAACTTTCCATTAGGATTCATTCTTGAGTTGACCTCCTTCCTCTCCCCTAAAATAGGTTAGGTCATCCACTTCTTTTATCGATATTGGACCTATATGCTCATAATGTCTGTCCTCTTATTCCCCAGCTACCAAAGTTTGGTTAAGCTGATTACTCATCTCTTTTGAGAGAAATTTTTATCTTCCATCTTATCAGTTGGTATAGAAAGATGAATTTATTATTTATCACGTTCTTATAACCTCTGAATAAATATTAAATTTGCTGGTGTTTCCTGTCTATCATGTCCATTTGACCTCTGCATAGATATTAATCTACTTTTCTTTGAGTTCTTACATACTATCATGTCCATATTACCTCTGATAGTATTGCTCTAAAACAGAAAATGCGATTTCATTATCATCATGTCCATATTACCTCTGGATAGATATAATACGTTGAATTTAAAAGACTTGTCACGTCCATATTACCTCTGATGAGTGTTTTCTATCTCATACCTATTGTTTAAATTCTAAATAAACGATAGGATCACAAAACAAATCTTTCATTCATTTATGGTGGAAACACTACAAAATGAATTAGACAAAAGATGACAAAACACTCTCTTAAGGTGTAATGGAAATATCTTGAAGCAATTTCTATAATTCTTCTAGCCGCTTGCTACGAGAACTCATAACCTTCTTGGTAGCCTCAGCACGTCGAGCTTCGGGGGTGCAAATACAGAAAAGCTCAGCGAAAGTGATTATCAAATTGTCCTTGGCTTCATCAAGGGTTCTGATAGTCGATTCAGCCCCAAAAGCTTGTTCTTCTAAAATTGAGCTTTGGGTGAGGTACAGATTTCGAGCATCGATCATCTTCTCCCTTTCAGCCTTCAAGCGAGCTAACTCTGTGTCGATCTCTCGGATCTTGTCATTCTGAATATCTATGTTTAAAGCATCATAAGCCACTCTGTGAGCATGCAGGACAGGTTTTATGCCAGCCAAAAAGGCTTTCTCTTTGGCAACCTTTAGACTATGTTCATGGAGAGCTGCATTATGTAGTCTCTCGAGCAAGATAATCACCCGTTAAGGCATCATACTCCTCCTGAATGAGGCCTTCAACTGTCTCATTTGATAGCCTGAGATATTCTCCAATCAGCGCTCAAGGTCCTCCATAATTTTCTCCAATGTGGCAGCTCTCTCAACATCATTGAACATGGCAACATTCTTGATAGTCAGAGCCATTGCCGTCTTCAAAATCTCAGCTGAGACCTTTATTCAGGACAATCTTTATTAAAGTTGCCAGAGTTTTATAAAAGTTTCAGTATGAATCTCAACCAGGAGATTTATTTCTATGCTGGAGCTTGGCGTGGCGGCAATATCTAATAAAACTCTTCTTTGGAGGTCGGGAGCAGATGTAGTTGGCACGACAGCAAGGAGGCAAAGTTGTTGCTGTTACTATTGCCATGGTTAAGTTATCCCTAAGAGCTTCAGGGATTGTATCTCCAACGCCTATAGCTACCACTGGTGTAACAACAGACGGAGGTGGAGCTGTTGTTGTCACTGCTGTTATTTGGTTCCAAGAACTTCAGGTGCAATGTCTTCAATATCTGTTACTCCAGTCGTTTCTGGAGTTCTGGCGGCGGTGATATTGGTGGATGTGGCGACAATTGCAGGAGCTGTAGGTTCCCGGTATTGGCTTATCAAAAACTGATATTGAATCAGCAGCTACAGTAGAAGATGCTATCACTTCCCTGGATTCAGCACCTTCTTCAACTATCGGCTCCGGAGGATTTCCACTGCTTCAGTTGCAGTAAAATCTTCTACAGTTGATTCTTTATTTAAGACCGAATCTCCTCCAGCAGGTTCATCATCACCTACAGTGGGGTCTATTACAGCCTCTTTCTGGTGCTGATCTCAACATGAGAGGATAGTTCAGGATATGCTTCTTGATGCTCCACCGCGGGTTGTTGTCCTCCCTTTTTATCAGCACCCTCTTCGCTAGAAGAAGAAGCCTCATCAGCATATTCCTCATTTTTCTCATAAATATCTCTTCTTGAGGAGGAGGAGCCATAGGCTTTGGTGCAATTATGACATCTGCAAAAACGAACAAAATAAGTTAATATACAAAATCATGTTATAATTCCGTATAGGTTTTGTGTAATACTTGGAATATGTGTCATTTTTTTCAAGATATGAGTCATAATCACCATCCCAGTCATCATCCTCGAAGTCAAGAGCTGGTTCGTCTGATAGGATGTGGTCTTGATCAGTGGTGGATATAGTAGTAGCACCCTCTGTAACCTGTGCCTTGGTTGGTAAAGATAAATGGAGTGAGGTGCTAAGATGCCCAGGAGACAAAAGTGTTACAGCTCTTGATCAAACTATTGATGGAGGGGCTGAAGATCCTTCTCCTGGATGGACTGAGAAAGAACTGACAAGACGATCCTCTTCAATCAAAGTGTCGTCTTCTGGAGTATGGACTCTTGGTTTGGAAGACCCTTTTTGGTAGACCTCTTCTTCTTTTCTGGAGTTTTCTCTGGAGGTGTGACGGCTGCACTTTGTTTTTTCTTTCGGCCTTTTGTCACGACCCGCACCCACTGTTAGGGTACGAGGACGTAACAACGCCCCCTACGCCGCAGTGTCGCGGTAGAACGCTATCCTAGGTCAATCATCTATCAATACCAAGTACCTGTACAGTTTATACTCTCCGAATGGATGACATAACAATATACATCTCAATCACATCTAGGGAAGAACGAAAGACATATAGATGATAGTAACTCAAAGAGAACCATAGCATAGATGAAAATGTCCAAGTGTCTAGGATAACATAACACCAGAATGTCAACTCATAATACAATAAGTCTAAGAGTCTATACATCTCCACATCTCAAAATACAACTCAGAATGTGAGACAAAGTAAATATAGAAAAGACTGCCTAGACTAAACTGGTCTAGACTACTGGGGCTACATCCTCAGCTGCAGGTGGATCCTGCTGAGGGTCCACACATAAGTATCATCTAGTCCTGCTCCATAATAGGTAGACACCAGGGCCTCCTCCTCATCCTCTGTAATATTTTCAACAGGTCCAATCAGGACGGAACGAGCACAATACATCTCACGCAGTGCATAGAATGATAGGAGATATAAAGTTAATGAGTAAATACAGGAACTGCTGAAGGAAGATACATGTAGCAAAAGGGATAGCTGTAAAGGAAATATCTACTGTATATAGAGAACTAGCAGTGTCTAGTGAGTCAGAGTAAATATAGACATGTGAAATGGCATAGGAGATTCATGACTACAGCTAGAAGTGATTCATGACTACAGCTACTGGGTAATATCCACATGACTATTTCCACTCCCCCATCCCCAATCAATACACAAGGATCCATTCAGGTTTTTATGTTCGATTCGATAAGCCCATAATTGGGTGATACGTGAGTGATTCATGAAGATTCATGGAGGCGGTGATCATGAGAGTAATGAGTCACTAGCTGATACATGAAGATACATGAAAATAGAAGCATGAGATACATGATGTAAGTGAAACACTATGACAAAGTACCTGATGCTCCCGAGGGGGATAACATCTCATGAAAAAGATCCTATAGTACCAATCCGTGATAACAATCGTGTCAGCATCAAGTAAAAAGCTAGAGCAAGAATATAAATCCTGGCAAATATGAAACGGTCAGAGAATGTACTCGCCTGATAACTGAATGTCTGAAGAGGATATACTGTCTGAGGAGAGGTGTCTGGCTCCTAGTCAGAGCAACAAGTCACAAAGTATCCACAATGGTAAATATGAAGTCTACTATGCAAACTACATGATTCTAGGTCAATCTGGTCAAAAGTCACTCTTGGTCAACTCTGGTCAAACTAGTCAAAGTTAAGTCAATATTAGTCAAACTAGTTAGGGTTTTAGTCAAACTAGTCAAACTAGTTGATTTAGGTCATTCCTAGTCATTTCTAGGTTAACTAGGTCACTTTGACCAAATGTTGACTTTGGTCAACCCTTAGTCAACAAGGGTTTTCTAGCAGGGTTTTGGGTCATTAGGGCTAGTCCAAACCATAGGCTAGTGATCCTGGCCATAGGCCAATAGTCTAGGTTTTCTCATAAACCTATAACTAGAGGTTATACATATATATATATCTATATATATACACAATCTATTATCTATATACCTATATGGAATACCATATATACAATACCCAAACTCCCCACTCACATATTTATATATATATACCACAAGAGACCTAAAACAATGTATTTTATATATACTTAATATATATATATATACTATATATATATATCAACCTATATATATTACATATATATTAGTTAAGAGAGAGAGAGAGAGACTAGGAGATGAGAGAGAGAGTGAGACAGTGAGTGTGAGAGAGAGACTGTGATGAGAGTGAGAGATCAGGACAGGGGGAATTCCAGAACCTGGAACCCACAATCAAACCCCCAAACACCACACACATAACATATATAGATATGTATATATATACATAACTATACACACACACATCCAAACACCCTAAAACTCACATACACACACATAACATATGTACTACATATATATACACTAAAATACATATATACAATGTACTAATCACATCAAAAATAGATTTGAAACTCGAAGTCAAAAACTGGAAAGGAAACACAAAAACTGGAATATTTGCACTGTTTACTCGAAATATATAATCCCAAATTCTCACACTAAAACGAGCTAAGACTCGTATCCCTAGGTTGGTAACACTAGCCCCACACATATACTAGTGTCCTAGGTGCCTGACACAGAGTATACACGACACGACGTGTCCAACTCACAAAACAACCACTCGGGTAAACCTGATACACACGCACACACACAGTATCGTGCACGCGTGCAACTCACCCTAGGACACGACACAGACACTCTCGTGTCTCGTGCACGTGCACGAATGTTCACCTAGGGGTAGGGTACGTGTCCAACACCCTGCACTGTGTCCACGTGTCGTGTAGAGAGGACACGACACGCGTATCAAGAGGGAAATACGTGGTTTCAGACCGCGTCGTGCAGTGATGCACGCGTCTCGTGTACGCAACACAGGACACGACACACCTCGTGCTCGTGTCCTGGGGTTCGCCCTAGGGTCTACTACACACGTGTCACCCTGACACGTGTCCACGACTCGTGTACGTGGGACACGAGACCCGTGTCAGAGCCAAAAACTCGGCTGTGCAGTGCAGTGCACGACCCTTACGGGGACGATTCCGTGTCCGACACACGAGGTCATCCCAAACTTTGGAGATGACCTGTCAGTCAGTGCCCCGTGCTCTATGCCAATTTTGGCGTGTCCAAGTGGCATGTAGAGAGAACTAAGGGGGTGGTAGCAGGGGATTTACAGTGTACTGCAGTGTCTAAACAGTGTTGTGTCCAGTGAGCTTTGTGTCCAGTTTTGGACACGACACAAGCTCAAAATGTGCACAGTGACACAGGGTTAGGGTTAGGAAACCTAGGACTAGGTTTTGTTCAAAAAGTTTTACAAATCAGTGTGTACTCATCAATGTGACAGTGTGCAACAGTGAGTAAAATTCAATGTAATTAAATTGGGATACGTGTCCGACACGACACCAAATCAAACCCTGAAATCACCAAACTCTACCCACAACCATATTATGACTATATGCATGCAATAATGAAGAAAAACTAGTAAAAAACTAGGTTAATATATTTACCTCTATGTGCAAAATCCTTGAAAATTCAAATAATGAGGGGGGGGTGTCCAAGTCCACTTGTGGTGTGTCCAAGTCCTTGTGTCCAACTTGCTAGCCTCCCTTAGCACCCTCTAGGTTGTAGGAACCCAATGCAAGAGGTTTGAAGTGATTTGGATCACTAGGTTGAGAGTTATGGATTTTTGAAGTAAAGGGCAATTTTTCATGAATTTAATTCAATGCAAATGCAATGAATTAATCAAAATATATAGGAAAGGGGGTCATGCCAAGGGGGGGGGAGGTCTTGGCCGGCCAAACATGGCCAAGGCATGGGGGGAGGTTGTCCTTGGCTTGCTTGCAAGCTAAGGGAAAGACTTTGTAAAGGGGTTTAGATATTTTGCATAATTTAAGCAAAATATCAATAAGTAATATCTAGATATTTATATAGCTTTGACTACCATGAAATATCTAATCCTCTTAGTCATTCTAGATTAGTAGCTAACCTATGGATTAGGGTAATTAGGTTAGGGATTAGCAAGTCACTAATCTAAAAGTCCATGAATAGTAAAATCTCACTAATCCCACTAAATTCCAAATAAATTCCTAAAAATTACCAAATACCCCTATGGCTAAAAATCACTAAAATGATATTCTAAGCCTATGGTCAAGCTCTCATGGTCATGGCAACTTCTAGGTTAGAGAAACTAGGGTTTACACTAAGGTTTACTAACAAAGTCACAAAGTCATAAGTCATGACTTAGCATGACTTTAGAAATGGTTTAACTTAATTAAAATCACCAGAAAATCATACCATGACTAAAATACCACTAATAAATAATAAAAATAATAATTTTCAAAAATTCCCAATTTCAGAAAACAGGGTGTTACAAGTCTACCCACCTTAAAATAATTTCGTCCTCGAAATTTAGATGGTCGTACTCCTTCTAGGTCAAACCTCCAATACTCAAGGACAAAGCCACTACCTAGACAACATACAAGGTCAATAAGCAAAGTAGGGGTAGTAGACCTATACTGGGTCATGTCCAAGAATTGGCTGGCAGTTTTAGGTCATAAGGTGTCCTTAATTTAAATCGAAGCCAAAAGTAACTCCATGGGGTAATTCAGGATGTAGTCTCGGGTCAGGAAAATCGTACTAAGCAAATGAAGCACACAATGGTATGCCTGGGTGGGACACTAAGGTCATGGGAGTAGTATGTCATGTCTAGGTCATGTATGTGAAGTCAGTTTTTAGAAAACAACTAATCTTGTGCTCCAAATTTTAAAGTCACGGTAACGTGTCTACGGTGATCATAATTTAGAGTGGGAAAGGTCTATGGCCTAAATTGAACCAAAAATCGTGATGAAATAGTGGTACCAGGGGAACAGGTTAAATGGAACAGTCTGCGGTCTCATCTAGGTGCACTAGTCATTCTAGATCAATACTGTCCTATGGTATCAAACGTTCAAGCAATCTAAGGTGTCCTAATTGGGAAGGTAAGGGAACAACAATCATCAAGGCTATAGGGTCGTCTACCACCCTATATGAAAATGGGTCATTAACAAGTGAGAAATCATTAAAGTTACCATTCCATAAAAAGAAAATTGAAAATTTAGGTACAAACAATCACGAATAGATTTTTGTCTTGACATGATCTAAGTTGATCAATTTCAGGAAAAATAAAGATTTGGGCAAGATGAAAATTAATGAAATCGAGTATGAGCATGAGCATCCAATGATGAAGATCCAGGTCATGATTTAAATTTAATCCAACTGGATATGAATACGAGGTTCATAGGTGATGAAAATAATTCCAAGGAGAATTGTCAAGGCTGTTGCGGATAAGATTCTAAGGCAAGTTTAACTGTGTCTCCATCCACGTAGATTAATATATGAAAAAAACGAACCAAAACGCAATAGGTTGATCAGACCATCATGCCCGGTTCTGATTAGATAATATGTTAGTGGGTGTACACCCAATAAAATATACCATGATCAAGCTCGAAAAGGATAAGCTTGTAAAACTTAAGGATAAATTATATAGCATAAGATAGTAAGGGTGGAATGATGAAAGAAGAGACATAGTCCAAGATCCTTAACCAATCGGGTCAAGCAATCAAGATACGGTACGAGGTTAAGTATTCAAGGATTCAAGTAGAACGCCATCACATGCTAGGTCGAAAGAATTGAACCAAGGTGGATTTCTAATTGAAATAAGAATAAATTTAGTATCATGGTAGAGGTTATAGTTTAGCCATTTGACCAGAAAATTATATCAAGAAAATAGAGTACAAGGAGACAGATTTTAGTGGGACATGGAATACCTACATGAAGGTGGCTAGTCTAGGTCTTACATGTGAAGTTTGTTGGGAGGTAACAGCTAGTATTATACTCTGAATATCTAAGTCACGGTAAAGGACGTCCAATGATCTAGAATAGAAAGTGGGAGTTCTAGACGTGACAAATTGATGCAAAAATTGAAGAAGATCAAATTAACTCATGAAATAAAATTAATCAGGAATCTAGTAAATAATTTAGAAACACAGTCCTAGGGATAGATAGGCTACTAGATGAATATAGTTAGGGTTCGATCAATCAAGGGTCAAGGTTAGAAGGTCTCAATAAAGTCTTGATTTGAGGAAATGTCGAGTAAGTCAGATTTGGGATACAGTCACATAGTTTGGTAGAAAGAGTTTAAGCAAGGTGCAAAATAGAGAGGACAGTTCATTTTAATGAGAAGCAATTAGCAAGAGGATTAGATGGCAAGAAATAAATAAGAGTTTTCTCATAATTGTGATTGAGTACCCCAAAAATAAAAGATATTAATCTAACACTAAGAAATTAAAATCAACAACTACAAAATTTCAAAATCATCAACTAATACCAGGATTCAAAGTTCTACGGTGAATCCTCCAAAACCAAATTCAATCAAGGAAAAAGGAGTTTAAATCGTAATTTCAAATGAGATTCTCAAGGGTCATCCCAGGAATCTCTCAAAGTATCCTAGCAGTGATTGAGTATCCATTCTCTCTAAGCCTATTCCTCTAATCCTATCGCAGGCAGGCTGTAGTGATACTCTAGTTCGAATACCACTACATAAACTCGACCTGCATGGGCCACCACTAAAAACGTGTCACGACCCGCACCCACTGTTAGGGTACGAGGACGTAACAACGCCAGCCTACGCCGCAGTGTCGGCGGTAGAACGCTGTCCTAGGTCAATCATCTATCAAACCAAGTACCTGTACAGTTTATACTCTCCGAATGGAGGTGACATAACAATATACATCTCAATCACATCTAGGGTAGAAGAACGAAAGACAGATAGATAGATAGTAACTCAAAGAGAACCATAGCATAGATGAAAATGTCCAAGTGTCTAGGATAACATAACACCAGAATGTCAACTCATAATACAATAAGTCTAAGAGTCTATACATCTCCACATCTCAAAATACAACTCAGAATGTGAGACAAATAATATAGAAAAGACTGCCTAGACTAAACTGGTCTAGACTACTGGGGCTACATCCTCAGCTGCAGGTGGATCCTGCTGAGGGTCCACAACATAAGTATCATCTAGTCCTGCTCCATAATAGGTAGACACCAGGGCCTCCTCCTCATCCTCTGTAATATTTTCAACAGGTCCAATCAGGACGGGAACGAGCACAATACATCTCACGCAGTGCATAGAATAGGAGATATAAAGCATGCAATAGAGTAAAACAGGAACTGCTGAAGGAAGATACATGTAGCAAAAGGGATAGCTGTAAAGGAAATCTACTGTATATAGAGAACTAGCAGTGTCTAGTGAGTCAGAGTAAAATAGACATGTGAAATGGCATAGGAGATTCATGACTACAGCTAGAAGTGATTCATGACTACAGCTACTGGGGTAATATCCACATGACTATTTCCACTCCCCCATCCCCAATCAATACACAAGGATCCATTCAGGTTATGTTAAGATTCGTGATAAGCCCATAATTGGGTGATACGTGAGTGATTCATGAAGATTCATGGAGGCTCGGTGATCATGAGAGTACATGAGTCACTAGCTGATACATGAAGTACATGAAAATAGAAGCATGAGATACATGATGTAAGTGAAACACATATGACAAAGTACCTGATGCTCCCGAGGGGGATAACATCTCATAAAAGATCCATATAGTACCAATCCGTGATAACAATCGTGTCAGCATCAAGTAAAGTAAGCTAGAGCAAGAATATAAATCCTGGCAAATATGAAACGGTCAGGAATGTACTCGCCTGATAACTGAATGTCTGAAGAGGATATACTGTCTGAGGAGAGGTGTCTGGCTCCTAGTCAGAGCAATACAAGTCACAAAGTATCCACAATGGTAAATATAAGTCTACTATGCAAACTACATGATTCTAGGTCAATCTGGTCAAAAGTCAACTCTTGGTCAACTCTGGTCAAACTAGTCAAAGTTAAGTCAATATTAGTCAAACTAGTTAGGGTTTTAGTCAAACTAGTCAAACTAGTTGATTTAGGTCATTCCTAGTCATTTCTAGGTTAACTAGGTCACTTTTGACCAAATGTTGACTTTGGTCAACCCTTAGTCAACAAGGGTTTTCTAGCAGGGTTTTGGGTCATTAGGGCTAGTCCAAACCATAGGCTAGTGATCCTGGCCATAGGCCAATAGTCTAGGTTTTCTCATAACCTATAACTAGAGGTTATACATATATATATATCTATATATATATAACAATCTATTATCTATATACCTATATGGAATACCATATATACAATACCCAAACTCCCCACTCACATATATATATAACACACAAGAGACCTAAAACAATGTATTTTATATATATACTATATATAGATATATATCTATATATATCAACCTATATATTTACATATATATAGTTAAGAGAGAGAGAGAGAGAGACTAGGAGATGAGAGAGGAGTGACAGTGAGTGTGAAGAGAGACTGTGAGTGAGAGTGAGAGATCAGGACAGGGGGGGGAAATTCCAGAACCTGGAACCCACAATCAAACCCCCAAACACACACACACATAACATATACATAGATATGTATATATATACATAACTATACACACACACATCCAAACACCCTAAAAACTCACATACACACACATAACATATGTACTACATATATATATACACTAAAATACATATATACAATGTACTAATCACATCAAAATAGATTTGAAACTCGAAGTCAAAAACTGGAAAGGAAACACAAAACTGGAATATTTGCACTGTTTACTCGAAATATAGGTAATCCCAAATTCTCACACTAAAACGAGCTAAGACTCGTATCCCTAGGTTGGTAACACTAGCCCCACACATATACTAGTGTCCTAGGTGCCTGACACAGAGTATAGACACGACACGACGTGTCCAACTCACAAAACAACCACTCGGGTAAACCTGATACACACGCACACACACAGTATCGTGCACGCGTGCAACTCACCCTAGGACACGACACAGACACTCTCGTGTCTCGTGCACGTGCACGAATGTTCACCTAGGGGTAGGGTACGTGTCCAACACCCTGCACTGTGTCCACGTGTCGTGTAGAGAGGACACGACACGCGTATCAGAGAGGGAAATACGTGGTTTCAGACCGCGTCGTGCAGTGATGCACGCGTCTCGTGTACGCAACACAGGACACGACACACCTCGTGCTCGTGTCCTGGGGTTCGCCCTAGGGTACTACACACGTGTCACCCTGACACGTGTCCACGACTCGTGTACGTGGGACACGAGACCCGTGTCAGAGCCAAAAACTCGGCTGTGCAGTGCAGTGCACGACCCTTGCGGGGACGATTCCGTGTCCGACACGACACGAGGTCATCCCAAACTTTGGGGATGACCTGTCAGTCAGTGCCCCGTGCTCTATGCCAATTTTGGCGTGTCCAAGTGGCGTGTAGAGAGAGAACTAAGGGGGTGGTAGCAGGGGATTTACAGTGTACTGCAGTGTCTAAACAGTGTTGTGTCCAGTGAGCTTTGTGTCCAGTTTTGGACACGACACAAGCTCAAAATGTGCACAGTGACACAGGGTTAGGGTTAGGAAACCTAGGACTAGGTTTTGGTTCAAAAAGTTTTACAAATCAGTGTGTACTCATCAATGTGACAGTGTGCAACAGTGAGTAAAATACAATGTAATTAAATTGGGATACGTGTCCGACACGACACCAAATCAAACCCTGAAATCACCAAACTCTACCCACAACCATATTATGACTATGCATGCAATAATGAAGAAAACTAGTAAAATAACTAGGTTAATATATTTACCTCTATGTGCAAAATCCTTGAAAATTCAAATAATGAGGGGGGGGTGTCCAAGTCCACTTGTGGTGTGTCCAAGTCCTTGTGTCCAACTTGCTAGCCTCCCTTAGCACCCTCTAGGTTGTAGGAACCCAATGCAAGAGGTTCGAAGTGATTTGGATCACTAGGTTGAGAGTTATGGATTTTTGAAGTAAAGGGCAATTTTTCATGAATTTAATTCAATGCAAATGCAATGAATTAATCAAAATATATAGAAAGGGGGTCATGCCAGGGGGGGGGGAGGTCTTGGCCGGCCAAACATGGCCAAGGCATGGGGGGAGGTTGTCCTTGGCTTGCTTGCAAGCTAAGGGAAAGACTTTGTAAAGGGGTTTAGATATTTGCATAATTTAAGCAAAATATCAATAAGTAATATCTAGATATTATATAGCTTTGACTACCATGAAATCTAATCCTCTTAGTCATTCTAGGTTAGTAGCTAACCTATGGATTAGGGTAATTAGGTTAGGGATTAGCAAGTCACTAATCTAAAAGTCCATGAATAGTAAAATCTCACTAATCCCACTAAATTCCAAATAAATTCCTAAAAATTACCAAAATACCCCTATGGCTAAAAATCACTAAAATGATATTCTAAGCCTATGGTCAAGCTCTCATGGTCATGGCAACTTCTAGGTTAGAGAAACTAGGGTTTACACTAAGGTTTACTAACAAAGTCACAAAGTCATAAGTCATGACTTAGCATGACTTTAGAAATGGTTTAACTTAATTAAAATCACCAGAAAATCATACCATGACTAAAATATCACTAATAAATAATAAAAATAATAAATTTTCAAAAATTCCCAATTTCAGAAAACAGGGGTTACACCTTTGCCAATGATGATAGGTTCTGCAGCTGGTTCCCCAACTCCTGTTGGGATAACTTCTAAAAATGGATCTGGAATGCCAGTATCATCAGGGATGTCGGCTGGTACCCTGACCTGCTCCTTAATATCTCCTTCTTTAGGCCACCTCAAACTACCCCTCATATTGTAACCGTGGGCAAAAGAACGAATTGAAGCATAAAAGTGAGCATACGTATGAAGTATACTAGTAGCTCTGTAGTGCTGGTGGCGGTCGAATTCTAAATTTAGCACCAGTCCGAGCAGCACCAAAATATCTCCAACCCCTAGCTCCGTCAAGTAGTTTTCCATAGTGACGGAACTAGTCGAAGGATTACCAACATGAAGTTGGTCGTACCCATTGGCGAGCAAACCTACTGGGTAAGTATGGTTCAAACGCACAATTCTTCATTTCTGTACATCAGATGAGAAGGTCTGATGCACTGAAGCCATCTAAAGACTGGTTGCGGCAATACAACTCTTCCTTCGACTTCATCTTCAAACTGAACACTGAAGCAATCTGCTGGAACTTGCCCGGGTACAGAAGAAGTTCCAACCATAAGAATAGTTCAGAACTGCTCGGGTATCCGCCATAGTCGTAGCGATCCATGTAGCTTTGCTGAATTTTTGGAGGACCTCCGCATCATCACCTGGGCCTGGTGGCAACAATCTGCAGTTGTGATACAACAGCCAGCCCATCAGATAAGTGTAGGGCATTCTACTCTAGGAAAACATTCCGATGAGGAGCATTGTTGATTAACTCCTCGTCGAAGGTCCTTAAACCTGTATTTATTCGACACCCATGGCTGATAGCAGGTTAATCCTGACTTTAAAAACCAGACGTACTACCGGCCATAGCACACTACGGTGGATTCTGTCAACAGTACCAATATCCGGTACAACCCATCTTCTCAACCATAAAGAAAGAAAGCCTGCCAGCAAAGCTCTCCGAGAGATTTTCTGACTACCATATCTAAGGAAGCTTACGGCTTCAGTCCCGGCAGGAAATTCCCAGTCTTTGTAGACAGATATTATTAGGGAATTTGTAGGCAATCGTCAATCCCTAATTTTGTTAGAAGGGATTGTCGAATCTATGTTGATTGCCGGAGCTTTCTTAAAACCTTTCTTTATCTTCCTTGGATATCTTATCCTTATGGAAGAAGAGATAAGTCGTCCACTTGTTGATGTACGCCAATGAGATGTACTTTCATGTATTGTAGTACAAATCAGTAGTAACACATCAGTTCCTCATAGACCTCAATCAACTGAGGATTAGTCTCTCTGATTTCAGCCAGTTCTCTGTTGGAAGGAACGTATTCCTCATATGGGGCTTCCCCCATCGGCAGTTTCGAGATGAACTGCATCTCATGAAGAGCAAGGCCCATTT